>LTAE01000274.1:0-27022 GCA_001647135.1 Pontederia paniculata | reverse complement strand
AAAAATAAACATATACAAAATAATCATGTTTATATATATATATATATATATATATATATATATATATATATATAGATCCATCGATGTTTATGATGATGAAAGTAAAAAAAATAAATTTTAATTTAATTAATGATTTTAAAAATTGAATTTGGGACAATTAATTTCACTAAGCAATTATATTCATTAAACTTATCTCGAGTAGATACATTTTATTTGATGTATCTTAATACACAATAAAAAATAACAATAATAAATTTGTAATGGTCCAAAATTCTTGTTCTCTTTCCTTAATATATACACGAGTGAGGGGCAATGATGTGATGCCGTAATGGAAGGATCAAAATTTTGGACAATTTTAAATGCATATTTGATGGTCCACTAGGACGATGATGGTAGTTTGGCATGGCAAGTGATAGATAGGAGTTGGCCAATTGAGCACCGGAGTTTCAAATCAACATGGATGACATATGGCATCGTTATTTGATTCCCTAACATCTCAATCAAAGTGATCAACCAAGTTCACAATCTCTCTCTCTCTCTTTCTCTCTCTCTTCATATTTTTCAGGAGGCTCAGCAACAAACCAAAGTGTTAGGAGTCGTTCGAGTGCACAAAAAGGAACAAACCCTAGTAGTAGTTGTTAGAGAACCCTACTTCTATTTTCCGTTCATTATGAATGTATCATTTTATTTATTTATGTTGAACAGAAAGTTAGGGGGGTGAGGACATCTATAAAAAGATTATGATATAGGATACTTCATTATTAGTAAATCGATAATTAGAAAATAAAAAGAGTGGTGCAATGGGTATCAAATATTTGAGTTCGAATTGTATTATTGGAATTATGTATTCTTTTATTTTTAATATTTTTTTTTACATTAAATCAATTTGTCATTTTTTTGTAATCGAAAAAATTAAATCGATAGTAAGATCAACAACCAAAAATAAAGTGGCGAAGCTTGACTTAGTGGTACTAATCTCTAAATTGATGGAAAACTTTTTCGTAATCTTTTGTGAAGAATTTTTTTTTTTGAAATATAATTGATGAACATGAACTTCATGAGTAATGCTGTGACCACTCATGTCGTGCGATAATCTGCATACCAAATGGCAGAGACAAAGAAGAGAAATACAAGATTTTTTTTCAATATTGCATCTTAAAAAATTGAAGCATATAACTTTAATTTTTGTTCTTTTAACAAAAAAAAAATCAAGTCGTCGCTATCCAATGGGAACAAGAGAAAGCAAAGTCCATGTGTGCTAAACGTTGTGACTGAAACCAAACAGTAGATAATGTGGGGAGAGAGTAAATGGAGCTTCATATGACAAAATGCGAGATTGCGACCTAGAATTCGATTTTTTGCACAAGCTCATTCCGGTTAAAAGTTGAAATCCAAACCCACATTAATTGAGATGTTCTTTATGAAACGAAAAAAAAAAAGGAACCCCTGAATTGGAATTCGAAAGCTAATCATTTGGAATTTAAGCATCTGATTATAATATTTACACACAAAAAAGGAGATACCATAATTTCCAACTTTTCTTTTCTTTATTTTACAAAATATAATTTTCAAATAATAATGTAAGGCCTCCAAATTTACACCTCATCACATAATATAGACTTGAAGACGCTATGACTTATCTTCTGTGACTTTATATTTGACCAAAAATTGGTCACATAATAAATATGTAATGCGGAAGCAATATTTTGTATTATTCAATAGCAGAACTCTAATTGCATTGCTATGACACATTATCCAATATTCTTTGTTCAATAGGTTCAAGCAAAATTTAATATTTTACTTTATTCCATAATAATAATTATTTTATTATATCTCAAAGTATATAGAAACTATTATTTAATATCCATAATTTTCAATAGCATAATACGACTCGTGTCGGTCCATTCATTATTCTTCTCGGAATATGGTACGTGTCATATTCAGACACGATCCGATTTTCAACCTGTGTCCTTCATGGACACAATCCTGTTGAGCCATTTTCGTTTAAGTTGGTCCGGTCTCATTTAAAAACACACAACACAACCCGCGTCCGCATCAGACACAGTCCGTGTTGGATCATTTTATTCTTCTTTTTCTCTTTTTCTTATTTATTTTTAATTTTTTTATGAAATTATTGGGTGTTACATAATAATCTCAGACTATATTATTTCATTTGTAAAGCTCAATAGGGTTATCTAAGGTTCATAAAGATATGACTCTCGTTAATCTTACATTTCATAAGTCTTTCCTAGAACTGTCCTTGGAGCATCTCTTCCTCCGTGAGATCCTTCGTCCCCACATCGATCAGGACAATTCCTGACGAAGTGCTCATGCTTTCCGCAATTGAGACATGTGCCGGTTTGCGGCGACATTCCCTAGAATTGAGCTTTTTACAATGAGGGAAAAGCTTCTTTTCCTCTTGCGGTAATGGGGGGCCTTCACGGGACTCATAGGGGCGTGGGTGTTCATCCTGTCGACGGTCCCTCCAGTTGGGAGTCTTGGCTTGCCTACTTTTGTCTCATCTGGGCCCTTCTCGTTCTAGCGATTGTGGTTGGGCTTTCCCTTTTAATTCCTTCTAACGAATGATGTTGCCTCTTTCCATGTGTTTTGCCGATTCAAAGATCTCGTCGAGAGTTTTGCAGTTACCCCCGAGGGTCTTAGTCCTCAAATATGGAGTCAAGATCTAAATTAATGATATGCTTTTTTCCGCTCTTCTTGTTCCATCTTCTAATATTTATGTAGTCGAACGAACTGATTATGATATTTATCCACAGTCATGTTGCATTCCTATAGCTTCAGAAATTCTCGCTACTTTAAGTTGCAGTATACAATGAAGTAGCGTATCTCAAATGATTTCTTGAAGTCTCCATAGGTGACAACCTCTTGTTGAGAAACTTGATGATTTTGGTGATCTTCCATCAATCCTTTACATTTTTTACTAGGCGATGTGAAGCATATACAACCTTTTTATCCTCAATCCATCGCATCAACACGAAAAATCTCCTCAATGGTGTCCAACCAACATTCTACCTCGTCGACACCTTCAATACCTTTGAATTCAGGAGGCAGAAGCTTGAAGAACTCCTGGATCGTGTCCTTGGCCTCGTGAGGTTGCTGGCCTTGATTGCCTAAGGTTTGATTGTTCTGTGCATTGCTATGCACCTCGTCTTGGTTTAGGTTACATCTAACTTGATGACTAATAGCACATCAGAGTGCTATCTACATTGACAACAAATGAATCAAAATATTAACATTTTTATCGATAACCTTCGTAGGACATTATTTATACTTTTCTTTGATGGCACGATGATTGTTCTTGATGCTCACAAATAAACTCTATTTTCTTAAAGACAATCAAGAAGTGTCTCTCGTTAGGAACTGATACCTTAACTGTAACACCCCTAAATTCACACTTCGTCACATGACAGAATATAGACTCGGTGACGTTATGACCTATCTTCTCTGACTTTACATTTGACCAAAAGACTAATCAAAACAATAGACACACAATAGCAAGAACATCAATTGCATTACTATGACTAATATTTTCTATTCAATAAATTCAAGTCCAATTCAATATTTTACTTTATCACGTAACAATTATTATTTTATTCTATCTTGAAGTTTGTAGAAAACTATTATCTAATCTCCACTGTTTCCAATAGCACTACATGCAACGTGTTCCATCTGAACATGGCCAGTGTGGGTCTACTCTTTTTTTTTTCTCGGAACACGATATGTGTCCTATTCGAACACCGTTCGATTTTCAATAACATGATCCTTGTCCTTCATGAACACGGCCGTTGAACTATTTTCATTTCAGTTGACGTGGTTTCATTTTAAAATACTCAGTACGATCCACGTTCACATTAAACATGATCCATGTTGAACCCTTTTATTCTCTTTTATTATTTATTTTTAAAATATTTGAAATTACTAAAGTGTTACAAATCATAAAAATATTAGCATGATCTACATTTATAGAATTGTATAGACAATTTACTTTAAATGACCACAATCCTAAGAATAAGCAATAATCAACCAAACAAAAATCATAGCTGCAAAGCGAAATAAAGGAAATACCATAAAGGAAAAAAAAAGTGACAAAAGAAAAAAGAAGTTCAAAATAAAGGTTCCCACAACTAACAAAAAAATTGTCACAAAGAGCCAAAGATATGTACAATATACATCAGACAAAAATAAAAGAGAGAATAGTGGCATTCATGGAAACCTCTTTCTCTCACTCTCTCTCCTCCATTTGTACATCATTCACCATAATCTCCCTCCAAAACCGTTACCAAAATTTACTCCTTGAAACGTGGAACAGTATACGTACATTCCCCACCAGCTACCGTTATTCTCTCTCTCTCTCTCTCTCTCTCTCTCTCTCTATATATATATTTGTATACATTTCTTTCCTGTTTGAAAACAACATATCGCTAAAAAGCTAGTTAATCGGCACCCGAGAGAGGTGACGCGCTTGATGGGCTTATGGGCCCTCACTAGGCCCACTAGAACTCCCTGGGGTCCACGAAGATGGAGGGCGGGGGCGTGGCCTTTGTCCAGTCGCCGAGGGCCCCGCCGTCGTGGTATCCCTCGGCGAGCCGCTTCACGCACCAGAGGTCCTCGGCGCACGAGAGCCGGCGCCAGTGGGGGATCCCCCGCCGGAGCGGCTCGCAGGCGGCGACTTCCGTGGCAACCACCCGCACCCCGCGGTCCCCGGCGGCCATGTTGTGGGCGTGCCGGCACAGTTCCCCGACGAGCTCCGCCGCCCGGGGACCCTCCCCGCCCACGCCGTACAAGAAGTAGAGCCCGAAGGGACGGAAGAGGTCGGGGACCGAGGGGATCTGGAGCCACGGCGCCGCCCTGTCCACCGCCCGGCTCGCGGTGGCGATACCCTTCCGGAGTCGCCCGGCACCGCGCACCTCAAGGTGGAACACCTCCTTGGAGTTCCACACGCTGAGCACCGCCCACGACGGCGGCGGATCGGCGAGGAAAGCGTCGGCACCGCCGGCGCCGGGCCAGCGGTACCCGGCGGGGACGGCGACGAAGGTGCCGAGGGAGAGGGGGTTGCGGAGGACGGCGTCGATGTCGCGCGGGAAGAACTCCGTGGCCGCGAAGCGGAGGCGGTAGAGGCGCTCGGCGTCGGCGGGGCTCAGGCGGACGACGTCGATCCGGCTGCGGCGAACGGGCAGGCGGTGGGCGAAGACGGGGTGGACCAGGATCGCCGGTGTACGGAACTTGGAGTAGCCGCAGCGGCCGGTGAAGAGGCGGATGGACGCCTCATTGTCCTTCTCCGTCGCCATGTAAGCGTACTCCGTCCCCTTCTCCCTAAACCACTCCTCCATTCTTTGCACCAGCTTCAAACCAATCCCTCGCCGCCTACAAATATATATAATGAATAAAGAACGATTAGACAAAGTGGAATTAGAAGCTACAAGTAAACGATGGGGGGGATGAGAGCTACCGGTGCTGAGGCGAGACGCGGAGGCCGAGGAGGTAGGCGACCTTGGTGTAGATAGGGGCGGCGATGGCGGCGCCGGCGGCCCCGGCGGCCCGCCTGTGGGGCTTCTCGTTGATGCCGCACGCGACGGTCTTGGTGCAGCCCCGGACGACACCGACGATCTCGCGTTCCGGCCGGCCGCTAACTACAATTTCCGCCACCTTCAAGTTCAGAAGCAACGGATCAAACACCGTCGATGCTTGAGACCGAGTAGCGGCAGAAGCTTAAATGACGAATTCTATGTACCAACCAGCATGAGGAAGGCGGGGGAGTGGCGGACGCGGCAGACGGGGTCGCCGAGGAGGTCGGTGAAGAGGGACATCTTGCCGCTGGGGCCGACCTCGCACGCCCGCTCCAGCGCCTCGACGCCGGCGCAGTCCCGCTCGGCGTCGAACTCTCGCACCACCACCACCACCACCACCTCTTCCTCGTCCGTTGCTGCCACTGCCACCATGTCTCCTCAAAGCTCTCGCTCCCCAACTGTATGAATAAATAACTCTCGGACGTTTCGGTGACGACTCGACCACCACCACCACTGCAATCTCCTCAGCTCACGCAACCGGACTCAATCAAATCATAGCCAAAACCGAAATGGATGGCGAATTTAACTCTTATCATATAAAAAAAGAACATGTATTAGGAGAGAGAGAGAGAGAGAGAGAGAGAGAGAGAGAGAGAGAGACCAGTTCTTCTCTCCTGCACACTCGCTTTTAACAGCAACAGCTCTAAACAGCACTGCAGCGGACACAATCACGTGGAGTAGAAGGACAAGAACAACAATAGGAAGAAGAAGCAGCTGAGAGAGAGAGAGAGAGAGAGAGAGAGAGATAGAGAGAGAGCAGCTTTGTGGTTCAGCAGTGCACCACGACCATTTTTTTTTATTCGGTTGATCGTGAAGTTGCCAGGGGACGGCAATCTTTTTTGCCTTTTGATTCACTGCAGGGTTGTAGTGGTAGCAGTAACTAGTAGAGTCTGTGTGTGTGAGTGAGTGAGAGAGAGAGAGAGAGAGAAACTACTGTGTTTGTACAATGAGAAGAAAAGTGGAGATGCATGGGGGGAATGGTTGGGCTCACTATTGAGAGAGAGAGAGAGAGAGAGAGAGAGAGAGAGAGAGCGTTATTTAGGATTGAGAACAGAAATGGCGGCTGTGGCTTTGGGGTGGTCCGTCTCGTCTGCCGTATCCTGCGCCGTAGATGTATCTTTCTTCCTCCTTTGTCATCGTCCTCCACATGAAGCACAATGCATTCGATATCACCACTGTAATAAATAGTGTGGTCATATTAGTGAAGCCTTTTAGCGTCGTTATTTTAATTGGATATGGTATAATAAAATAACCGCTTGGTTCATCTTATCGGATCTTTTATAGCTTTCAATTCGATTTATAAAATTATTAATAATTTTAATAAGAATGCATTTTAAAATGATCGTAAAACTAAAATAAAATAAAAGTGTAAATATTCATAAGATAATGAGTTCTTTAAAAATTATACTTTCCTCTAATATTCACGTATTTAAAATATAAAATATCAAAAAATAGAATATTAACTACATGTGAGAATATATATATAGCAACCGCTATGAAAAGACGGCGGGGACGGCGGCGGTGGTGCATGGGAGTAAATTTTTTTTCTGAGGCGCGACGTGGCGCGAACGATGCCAGTTGGTCCAGTTAGGGGGCCGAGGCCCATCCGAAGGCCGCCACGTGGAGGCAGAGAGGCGGCTGTTAGCGCCGGTTCATCATCGTGCCATTTATTACCGACTTTGATGGATGGCGAAGGGCCACGGACCACCGTCCGATCCTTTCGCTGAACTCCTCCCGTAAGGGACGGGTCACGTGTCAGATATGACAAAACGTGAGCATAATTAATGATGCATCATTAATCAACATTCGATCTAATTTTTTTTATAAGGATAATATAGTTCGATCATTGATATGAGTTTGATATTTAATATTATTTATATATTATTAAATTATTTTTAATAATTTAATTGTTGAATAATAAATTTAAAATCGAATGTTGTTCATATACTCGAAATGATATTCAATAAAATGTTAAATGTTATTCTCATTTTTTATTATAAGAAAATTGAGTAAAGCAAATTATTCATAGCCAAGCCAATTGAAGAATTTAGTGATCTCAAAACGGATACGGATAACGTTAACACTGTGTCATTGTCATATAATAAAGATAAATAAACGATGAAGCACTTGTAATATTGTTTTCGTCTGGCAAATGGGATCTTTCTTCCTCTGCACTCAAATTATGGATAAATAAATAAATAATGGAGCCTAAGTTAATGAATTTATGCTCTTGGAGTTTACTCGTTTAAGTTGCAATTTAATTACGTAAATCATGAAATATATTATAAATGTGTATTTAATGTTAATTAAAATGTAACGGCAAATTAAGATTCATCACAACATGTTTCTCCTAAATTGATGTGTTGATTAACTTCTAGCATATTTCATATAATGGATAAAATCCGGGTCGGCCGTGTCTATCTAATTTATAGGTTCAGCTCGTAGTGATTTGAATTAATTTTGGTTGACACACCTGAATAGCAGATGTGTGTCCCAAGTTGAGTGACCAAGAACTAGTAGCTCCGAGTTTGAACTTCAGAATAATCAATTTAGCTAGAGGGATATCATTTATGTTCTTTACCCCGCTTCGAATTAGTCAGGTGCTACTAATCTTAGATATCATGGGCGGACTTTGCAGGGGCACCGAAAAAAAAAACTCATAGTGATCTTAAAGTATGAAAAGAATCAATTTTCTTGTTTAAATGTCTCTTGCATAGTTCATGCATGAAATGCCTTTCTTCAAAGATATTATAAAAATGAAATAAAAGTTAATGATTTAACTATATCACAAGATTCATCAAATTTAGTGTAAAAAGAGATAATTCATTACACATAATCTTTCGAATTGGATTAGTCCAAATTTATTAAGCTTGATTTAAAATAGGATGTCAATGTTTGATTAGCTAGGACTAGTACAAGTGTAACTCAACAAGCTAATCAAGTTCAATTGCGTCGACGATGAGAATTCTACAAATATATCCTCTCTGATTTGCAAGTGGTGAAAAATATCAATATTCTTAATGAACAACAGGAGGAGGCTCTACTTCTATTTTTCAGTTTCTTCACGTTTGAATCTAATTAGAAGGAAAACATGAATAAATGTTCAGATAAATTAGTTCAAATTCTAGTGGCATATAAATTGGTCAACAACAAAATCTTCAGAAAGGAGAGATCGAGGATTTTATGATAGCGATATATAGGACCTGTCGTATTAATCTATCGTCCATTAAATATCAAAAGAAATACAATACGAAAAGAGTTGCAATTAATTCGTAATAAATAATTTACTGACAATGACATTATAATGATCAATTCATTTCTTAGCAATTAAGCCGGATAAACCATAAAACAAGAAAAGAAGCTTAATCTAATTGAATTGATAATTATAAACAATTTGTTTGATTTCCTTAACTAATTATTTGGCGACTGCGAGCAATTAGCATCTAATTAACAACTAACAGAAACCTTTGATGCATGCCCGGCATGTGTATAAATCCACGAGTCAGCTACTTACTAAGAATACTCGATTTTCTCCTATCATTTTGTATGTAAGTTTGGTCCGGGATCATTAGGTGGTATCTTAAGCGAAAAGATTGTTGATAGGAACTTATATTAATTAAGTTAGATGAACACATGGTGTAACGCCCCCAAAAAATCACTCTGTTATGTGGCAGAATATCCTTCCGAACACGCTACAACTCATACTTAATCTTGATTTTAAGGTTGACACTAAGACTGATCAACTAAATATGGAATACATAAATCATATAAAATTATAAGCCTTTATAACTCTTTTTATAAAACATAAATGTGGAAGTCTCACATGACATAATATCTCAATAGTATCCAATAAACATAATAAGTTCTTCCCTTTATTACAACTCGATAGAAGAGACTAGACTGAAAGACATCATACTATGGGCCACTACTCATGTGCAAGCAGTATCACTGTCGCCACTAACACCGCCAGTAATCATGACATCCTAGATCACTGACCTATAGGATCTAAAGCAGAGGAAAAAATAAATTCACTGTGAGCTATGAAGCTCAGATATGTAAAACACAATAGAAAGATATTTTCATGATCAAATAAAAGAATGAATATTACCATATCATCATAATTAAACATTATTATTCATAGCATAAGGATCATCATATAATATCATATCTATATTTTATATACTTTTTTTCATACATCATTTTTTGTTTTAACATACTTTTCTTGCATGAGGGTAAGTTGTGACATTACCATGAGGTAGTCAAATATCAATTACACCTCTGACATCATTCATCATCATTGAGTCCTTTTCATATACATTGCATTCAACATTAAACTTTCTCTATACTTAGCATACATATAAGATATAAACAATCATTCCTTAATATCTAATGCAATATGCTCAATGCAACATTAAACTAAATGGTCATCTTTTTAAGTTCTTCTTACCCCATTAAGGATTTTGAGGTTGTTTTGTTATTACTTTCAATTGCTCACGAGTCTTTAGAGGCTTCACCAATAGGTCAATGGGGGTGCACAAGCCACAAATGAAAATGGTGCTCTAGAAATTTATTTGTTAGAAGGCGAAGAGAAGGCTAGGCAACAAGAACTAGGTAACAACTGATCTACCAGTCCCCCATCGTCACTAACATTGTCGCTCTCAATCATTCAATGCATGATGGATCTTGTCCACATATTAGTCCTTAGAAGTTACAAAGGGATCTCACAACATCTACAATTAAAATAGAAAAGTTTTGACATCAAAGAAATCTGGAAAACAACGGTCACGACCCATGAAGGCTCCGTCACGATCATGACCGAATGGTCAACGTACATCATTCGGCATGGTCACGGCCGTGACAAAAAACTTTTCACGGCCGTGATCGACCGATCAGTTCTTCATGTTGCAGGGTCACGCCCGGTGACAAACATGTCACGGTCATGACCGAACGATGTTATTCTTCCCATTTATGTCACAACCCATGACATAGTAGTCACAGTCGTGACAGAAGACATGTTTACTGAGTTCGACATCATGGTTCGTGATCGAACTCTCATGACCTCGCGTCGGCCCGTGATGAAACAATCACGGCCGTGACCGAAGGGTAAGTTTCCTGCACCTAATGTCACGGCCCGTGACCAGTTAGTCATGGTCGTGATCGAAGGGTGAAACTCCTACTTTTTTAGCGACACGACCGTGACAATTTGGTCACAGTCGTGACCGAAGGGTAATGATCCCGTTTCTCCTCTGTCACGGCCCGTGACATGCTAGTTACGATCGTGATCGTGGCTTCCAGGGCGAGTTTCACCCCCTTTTCTTCTCTTGAACATTTCGGAGTTCTTTCTTATAGGCATACCATCATATGGAGATTTTCTATAATTTTTTATCATAAAAATCACATTATATACATCTCCCATTCATATCAGTCTTTCTTGAATCAATCCACCTCATATAGGAATAATAACATCTTTCTAGAGCATGAACATCTTAAATTTGTCATGTATCATAGAACTCAGAGTTCAAGGCATAACATCATCATATAAAATCCTTCATACATCAAGAGAAAACCTAATATGCAATGATCTATCATGAAAAATCCATTATAAAGAGATCCGTCAAGTTACATACCTTTTTTGCAAGATTTTCTCTTGGTGTTCTGAGTGCCCTAATCTATGTTGTCCCTCTCCTTCACGATCTCCTAAGAGCGTAGTATAGATTTAGGAAAAAGGGAGAGAGGAAATCACAGGATAGTCTAAATTCTTTAGACCTTACCTTTCTTCTTGATGAAGGAGAGAAAGGAAGAAAATTCCTAATGGCTAGGATTTCTGGAGAGAAAAGCCAAAAGATTTCTCTTATTTCTCTTAAATATCTATTTATAATAAGGGTCCAACTAATAATATCTTATTTTTCTAATTATTTATTTTAGAGAAAATTCTGAGTATTACACATGGTAAGTAAATTAGTCCGTAATTCGAACGAAGATGATGGTGTATGAGAAGTTGTTGTTATTTGTTTATATTGTATCACTATAAAATTTATTATTTAACGTATAAATTAAATTAACACATGATAACCATATCAATTAATTCACAAATGATAAACCTTGATTGGTATATTAGAGAGTTAGGTAAACAGATTCGATTGTGATAATTGAATTATCCGATGGCTTATGATCAAAATTAAATTTATCATTTAACTCAAAAAAATTAATTATTTCTTTTATAACCTCTAGGTTGTAGAATGAGATGCTAACCAAATGGTGGACTTAGAATTTAAGTTTAAAAAAAGGGAAATAATTAGTAGTATATATGAAGCTTTCGCCATTGACATAAGTGAACAATAACTACTTCACGAAAAAAATGCATACCCTTTTATATTATTTCATTGTTGTGAGTGAGAAAAATCATACACACTCGAGGGGAGCCAGGATATTAATGAAGGTGCAAAATTATAAGATTATTTTTGTGAAAGATAAATTAGAAAAAAAGTGAAAAATGATAAAAATAAGCATAAAAAAATGAACCCAAGAGAAATTAAATATGAAATCTTTTAATCCTTATTGTAAGACATTTTTATCTAGCCAACAATAAATATATTAGAAATTAAACTGTTAATAAAAAAATGTTAACGTGTTCAAAGGTGCCAATGCACCCCTTGATCCCTTGGCTCTGCCCTTGCACACGCACATAACAACATATAGAAGACTATTAGTAAAACACAACACAACATACGTATTTTCTCATGGTTTTTGAAAAGAAGGGCCATGAAACCTCCGGACCCCCTTTCCTCTTCCACCTCCAACCTTTTCTCCTCTGTCCACCCATCTTCAACTACAGCACCTTCTTCTCTTCCACCACGGGCCCATGATGAGACCATACCCGTCAAGAGTAGTGCATCGACTTATCCACCTACCAACAATCAAATGCCAAAAAGCTCTTGGTCTGAGATCGTAAAGGCTAAAAGAGTTTTTCCATCCGCTCAAATATCACCCAGACAATGGCGAAATGTTCAAGAAGCAGTAAAAGATGAAGTCGTCATCCCGTCAACTGAAGTAGAAGCCAGATCGTAGGAGCTCCAACACAGTCTGATCGGCCGCTTCCTGGGTGACTCAAAAGCAGTGACAATGCTCAGATCTGAACTTCCCTCCCTCTGGAAGATCAAAGGATCACTAAGAATAGTTGATGTAGGTAACTCCTTCCTCATGTTCATTTTTGATAACAGTGATGATCGACTGCAGGTACTCACTCAAGGCCCTTGCAACATCCATGGTCACCTCCTAAATGTGAGTCAACCGAAGCCGTTCTTTCGGCCTTGCGAGGATCAACTGAGTACGCTTCCGGTATGGATTCAACTTCCGGGAGTTGCTTTCGAGTTATGTAACCGCGAATCCATCCAGCGCATTGCGGTAAACTTTGGATCCCCCATTAAAATCGATGAAAGCTCCTTGTATGAAGCAGATGGAATAAAGGCTAGAATATGTGTAGAAATCGACCTTGCAAAGGCGGTTAAACAAGGTGTTTGGGTGAGATTGCCTGATGATAGCAGGTATTTTCAACCAGTTCTATACGAAAATCTTCCTGTTTTTTGTTTCAGATGTGGTCACTTTGGTCATCGCCTTGAAGAATGTCCAAGGAGTCAGATCACTGCAACCTTAAAGGCTAGAATATGTGTAGAAATCGACCTTGCAAAGGCGGTTAAACAAGGTGTTTGGGTGAGATTGCCTGATGATAGCAGGTATTTTCAACCAGTTCTATACGAAAATCTTCCTGTTTTTTGTTTCAGATGTGGTCATTTTGGTCATCGCCTTGAAGAATGTCCAAGGAGTCAGATCACTGCAACCTCAATTCCTTCTAACATGGAAGGCACAACAGCTGGTGGGGTACTGTTGTATGGCCCTTGGTTGCAGGCTTTTTCACATCGGCGTCTTCCTCATCACCGCACAGAGAGGGTTACGACCGCCGGAAGGCGTCTGCCCGCCGGCCCTGAACCGGAGCGACGACAATCGAACCACAATCCGGTTCGCCGTCAAATGTCTCTGAACCGGGCTCAGGGGCCTAGACCGGTAAACATCTCAAACCCTTTTGACGCCCTAAAAAGTAATGTGTTGGCAGATTCACAGCGGCCCGATCAAATCCACGGTCAGGATTCCACAGATGGTCCTATACAGTCAACCATCAGTGAAGACTCATCGGACGCTCATAAACGCTCACTTCAAACGAAGCCTACTAATCAGCAGACACCTGGAATCCACCAACTAATAATCACAGGGCAGACGGACATCACGAAGACAATGGGTGAAATGGACGGTCACCCTTCCATCATAGACCTGACCCACTCACATCTGTCGGCACGTGTCCCTCACTTGCAGCAAACTCAAGAAAACACTGAGATTATTCAGGATGCATATGGCATTATCTCTCCCAACGGTATCAAAAATCATCCTCCTTTCCCCTCTCCAGTATCTGTCCCCATCTTTTGCAGCATGGAACAGAGCACGCCATCCCGTATTCCCGGTCCTCTCCGTCTACAATCTCCGTCATCGGCACCCACTCCACACAGGGATACAGGTAGTACTAATATTATTGACACTCACACTCTCTTGGTGAATCAGGTCATAGGGCGTCTGAAAGAAGGCACTTCAGAATCCGCATGCTTAATAGATCCTCTAGAGGACGAACAGCAAGACCGGGATCTAGAACCCAACATCAGTAACGAAGGAATGCTTTCGATAAACAACAAGAAGCCGAGTTCTCATACCCCCCCGACCCTCAAGGGAAAGGTTAAGGCTCAGAAGAAGGTCTACAACAAAGGTAAGAAGACTACATCAACTAACGCTCATACTAATGAGGTTTCAAATGTGCAGGTTCAGCCATCCAACACCCCGCGTAGGGATCCAAGAACCCTAGATCTAAATAGATGAAACTTATCTCTTGGAACTGTCGTGGAGCTTACAAAAGCAAGATCCGAGACCGTCTCCAAGATATCTTAAGACAACACCAGCCGGACATCCTTGTTCTCGTCGAAACACATGCCAATAAAGTAAATTCTCACACAGTGATCCGTCGTCTTGGTAAGGAATGGCAGGGTATTTACAGTGAGGGTTCTGGCTCTTCTGGTGGTATCATTCTAGCATGGAAAGGGCAGGACATCAAGGTAACTTCCATCCTCACAAACTCCCAATTGATTCATGCGGTAGTATCAGTGGAGAATTTCTCTTTTCTCCTGACCTGTGTTTATGCAAGTACATTACCTATTGTTAGGGCTTCTCTTTGGCAGACTTTATCAAAAATTAAAACTGATGATTTTCCTTGGGCAATTGTTGGTGATTTTAATTCATACATTTCTCCTGAAGATAAAAAAGGTGGTGTCCCATTTAAACTCACTAGCTCTATTCATCTCTTTAGGGAATTAATCTCATGTCAGGGGCTTATAGACCTACCTCTAGTCGGCAATCAATACACCTGGTGTAATAATAGACGTGGCTTAGCACGAATTCTGTGTAAATTAGATAGACTCCTAGTAAATTATCATTGGATTGTGAAATTTCCTGCACTATCAATACAGTCTTTAGTAAGAAGTGCCTCTGACCATTCTCCCCTTCTATTCAATTCCAATCCCAGACATAGGATACCTCGACCTTTTAAGTACGAGCACTTTTGGTTTGAGTATCCTGAACCTAGAAATATTGTCAACCAAGTTTGGATCAATAGGACTCCTGGTAGCAGTACTGACCAAGCTCTAGAACTAGTCAAACGAAAAACTCTACACTGGAATAAACATACATTGGGCAACCTAGAGATGAGGGCACAAGAAACAAAATTGGACATTTCCATTTTAGAATCTAAGGATGAGTTACAGGGCCTTTCTGCTGATGACCTGGACAAGCTGAGAACACTTTATCATAAACATACAGCTCTCTTAAGGCAAATAAATATAAAGTGGTGGAGTAAATCAAGAATTAAATGGGTTAAAGATGGTGACAATAACACTAAATTCTTCCATACAAGCACCATGAACAGATATAGGAAAAATATTATTAGTAGTATTGAGGATCCTCACAAAGGGATTTTGACTAAAGATAGGGATATATTGAATGCTTTTGTTAATCATTATACAGACCTTTGGCAAGACAATTCCCAACCTTTAACTGATAGCTCAATTTGGCCTTCCTTACCTAAACTTGATGATACCTGGAAAAATGTTCTATCAACCTCCATCACACCTCTAGAAGTTAAAAATGCTTTGTGGTCTTTACCTCCAGGGAAAGCCCCAGGACCAGATGGATTCACAGCAGAATTTTATAGGAAATACTGGGATATCATTGGACCTGATATAACAAAGGACATTCTCAATTTCTTTGATTCTAATTGCATGCCCTCAAACTGGTGTCATACTACTCTCATTTTTATTCCAAAGAAATCTCAGACAACAAATGTTATGGATTACAGACCCATATCTTTAAGCAATATCATTTACAGGGTCGTTGCTAAAATATTATCAAATAGAATAAAACCTGCCTTACCCCACCTTATTGACCAGGCACAGTCTGCTTTTATATCTAACAGAAACATTCAGGATAATATTTTAATAGCCCAGGAAGTAGCACATTCAATGATCAAAGGTAGAAAGAAATCCATGATTATCAAAGCTGACATGGCCAAGGCCTTTGACAGGGTCTCATGGAGTGCTCTCAAACAAGTCCTGACCTCTATGAATTTCCTTACTAGACTTATCACCTGGATTATGACCTGTGTAGAATCTCCCAAGTTTGCTTGCTCTGTCAATGGCAGTTACTCACCTTATTTTAAGAGTCATAAAGGAATTAGACAAGGTGACCCTCTCTCACCTTACTTATTTGTATTAATCACACAAGTTCTGTCCACCCTTATGAATCAGGCAGTTGAATCTGGTTACCTTATTCCTTTCAGTATAGGTACATTTAACCTTAGTCACCTTCTATATGCTGATGACTTACTAATCTGTGCTAGGGCAACATCCAAGAATTGTAAACACATCATGGAAATTCTCAAAATCTATTGCATGCTCACCAATCAAAATATTAATCCGCAAAAATCAGAAGTATACCTTCCCCCTAAATTGAACAATAAGCGTAGGACCCTTATTAAAAACACCTTGAATATAAATATTGGAACTTTTCCTTTCTCTTATCTGGGGGCCCTCATATCATATAAATACATCCCAAGGGCTAAACAACAACACCTGGTGGATAAAGTAGATAACAGGTTAACTGGATGGAAGTTCAAAACACTTAGTATGGCAGGTAAGTCAACTTTAATTAAATCTGTCATTTGTACCATACCTAACTACACTTTGGGTGCTTGTTATATTGCAGATGGGTTATTGGACTCCTTGGAACAAAAGGCTAGAAGCTTTCTCTGGTCAGGGGAGAATGGTAAGAAAGGTATTCATCATATAGGTTGGCCTATGGTTCAGTTGCCCCAGGCCCTTGGAGGTCTCGGCATTAGAAATATACACCTGATAAAGACTTCTTTACTAGCAAAGAAGGTGTTGGCGGTTTTAAACGAGCAGGATATACCATGGGTAAAATTAATAATCAATAAATATGGTAAGATCCACCCTTGGAACACCTTTAAGCTTGATTATAACTGTGCATGGAGTTGGCGTATGATCTTAAACGCTCAACAAGGTATTAAGCAGGGTCTCAGAAGATACATTGGTAATGGTCTAAACACTCATGTTTACACAGACCCCTGGATTTTTTTCACTCCTCTTAGTCATATGCCTACTTATGTTAATGTTAATGCTCCTTTTACATCTATGACTGTTAATGATCTTATAAGGAATAATCAATGGAACATGCATGTACTATCAGCTTATTTTGGCAAACCTCTGATTACACATATAATTGCTATCTTTTTATCTTCTCACGCCAATGATGATAGATGGATATGGGTGAATGATACCCATGGAAATGCAAGTGCCAAATCTGTGTATCACTCTTTGTGCCGCCAGCCCAGCCCACTGCAGGGTATAGGAGGGCCCAATTGGAAAACTGTGTGGTCAATCCAGATACCCCATAGGATTAAAATCTTCCTTTGGAAGTTAGCACACCACAGACTCCCAACCAAAGACAATCTTGCTCGGTTTCTTCACAATACTGATGTTGAGTGCCCATTGTGTGGTCAGGAACTAGAGTCTATAAATCATCTATTCTAGTTCTGTTCTGAAGCTTGCCAACTGTGGCAGATTTTTCAAAAGGAACTTCACTTTCGTTTTGAGTTTAGAAATACTTGGCAATCTGGAGACTGGACCAAAGAGGGTAGTAGTCTAGAACATAAATCTAGAGCTAAGCTTCTATCTCTTTTTTCTTTCACTCTCTGGGGTATTTGGAAGTCGAGAAATGATACACAGTTTAAGTCAAAACGGGTAACCATCCCTGCAGTCTGGGCCAGGGCTTTGGCCGGGTACTCCGAGTATGCGCAAAATTGCCTATCTGAGGCACACTGCCCCCAAGACCTCACAAGGGTCCGGTGGGAGCCACCTCCCCCTACATGGGTTAAGATCAATTCAGATGGATCTTTTACTAAAGCCTCTGAAGCAGGGGGTGCGGGGTATATTATCAGAACATCTAATAGTACTTTTGTCGCTGCAGGTGCATTGCGTCGGGATTCTTACTTTGTGCTGACAGCGGAAGCATGGGGAGCACTCTGGGGTATTAAGAAAAGCCAACAATTAGGCTACACAAAGGTGTTACTCAATTCGGATTCAACTGCTCTTGTGAACATCATTACTAAGCAATCAGTGTGTCCGTGGCAATTATGGAGCATTTTGCAAGAAGTATGGCAATCAATTAACATGTTCGAAGAGTTTAAATGTACACATTGCTATCGGGATTCCAATCGTGCAGCTGATTTTTTAGCAAACCTTGGGCGTCGACAAAACGAAGATGTTTTCTGGTGCAATGATCCTCCAACAGGATTGCACTATATTTTGTACTCAGATACCTCTGGTGCTAATTTTAATATATAAGTTAAAGTTTCCTTTTTCAAAAAAAAAAAAAAAGAAGAGAGGTAAAAATTAATTTTATTTGATTTATTTTTTTTGAGAATAAAATAAAATTGATTTTCTTTCTTCTCTCAACTTAAAAATCATATTTACTCTCAAACAAAAATCGGAGGTAAAGTATAGCATTACAAAAGTGCAATTTCTTTTGCTTATGCTATTATTTGTTTAAAGATGATATTGGACGTCGAAGTTAGAATAAAAAACGTACTATTTTAAGATGCTATTAATTAAGTTATAATGTGCATCCCCTGAATATTTTTTTCCCTCCGCAACTGTTTAAGCCTACTTGTATATGACCACCAAATTGGCTTTTTGTATCCCATTGGCTTTTTGCATCCCACAATTGTATCTCTCAAGCTTCTGTTTAGTTTAGCTCCATTCTTCACCCAAAAAATAGCATTAACGATATATACTTTACTGTGCTAGAAATTGCATTCTATTTGTATAACTGAGCATGCAACATACACTATTCATTAGTGGCTAAGAATAAAACTTATGAAAAATATATCATGAATTAAAAATTTACGACCATGATGATACAAAATCATGATCGTACGATGACAGCAGAAAATGATAATCACAAGACAGCTTTATAACAAAATTGGACCATTTCGATCAGTTGATTATTTTTTGCAACTTTGAAGGTTTAGAGCATTAATGGTTTATCCCTTTCACAACAATGAACTAGACTTTCTAAATTCAAACACAAGTCTCCTCTTTGAAATTTAGCATGCACACCAGTTGTACCAAATATAATAATAATAATAATAATAATAATAATAATAATAATAATAATAATAATAATAATAATAATAATAATAATAATAATAATAATAATAATAATAATAATAATAATAATAATAATAATAATAATAATAATAATGTAACTTTTAAAGTTTGCAAAATAATTAAAATATAAGCAAATATTCATTTTAAAATTAATTTAATTAATTTACAATTAAATCTAAAGTTTCATAAATTTGACTTGTTAACTTATTAAACAATATTGTTAGATTCTTGGCAGACCAATTTTTGTAACGCTATCAAAAATACGTTCCAAATGCTTATTTGAACAATTATTGAATATATTACTCTTACTTAACTTTTTTATCTACATTTCTTCCCAAAAAATAGCGATATGCTTAATTCATTATATTATTTTTTAATATCCCATCAATTAAATTTAAGAATATTAATATAAAGATGTTGCTCTTGTTATTTATTCAAAATTTTAAAATTATTGGTAGCATATCTAACTTAACATGATATTAGAGTTAGAGGTCCTGAATTTAAATCTCGATATTGTTTGTTCAAAAATTAATTTTCTTCCCTTAGTTGTTATATTGCTCTTTCTATGGACTTATATTTTTGGAATTATTAATAGCAAATTTAATATAACATGCTATCTCATATTAAAATTAATTTTTTCTTAATTATTCACATGAATATTACTCTTCCTGTCAACTTAAACTTTTAGAACTGAACGTCTTTATATTAACACTCTTAACAATATTGAAAACAAAAGTTTTATTCCCCGAATTTATTTCATCGTGAATAGTACAAAGAAAAATAATTAATTTAATAATAAATTGGTATATGTCTTGGAAAACAACTTCTAAGCTTAAGTATTTGGTTGGAGTATTATTATTATTATTATTATTATTATTATTATTATTATTATTATTATTATTCAGGAGATAGAAATTATTATTCAACTAGTTTTATTATTTTTTATGTTATTCAACAACAAAAATGATTCTTGTGTTGTAGGAAAAGTGAATGGTGTAAAACCATTAATAAAAAAATGAAAAATGATTTAAAAAGAAAAAAAAAGTGGAACAGTATTATTTTTGCTAACGATAAGAATAGATATTCCACTAAAGATTAAAAAACGTGATTTTATTACTTTTTAGGTAGTTTTTTGAAAAAAATAATTCATATTTGAGCCTATTAATTCTCTATTTTATTCATGAATCAAACAAGTCCTAAGAATCCAACTAATCCACTTGCACAATAAAGGAGGAGTTAACACGTTTGCTGACTATTTTCCCAAGCAGTCCGTGTTTTTATCAAGCAATAAAGTTATCAACTCAAGCAAATATACGCATTGGAATTCAAATCCAGATGTGTCATGATAAGAAAAGAAAACTTAAAAGTGTGTACAAGTCAATTGCAAAATAAATTTTAATGTAAAAAAGAATTGCCCATAGGAGCATGTCCACTTGTCTTCAACCAAATAGCTAGGAGGGAAGACATGAAGTATTTTCCTTTGAGGGAGGTACGCGTATATTAAAATTGTGTGATTCAAAGAAGGCTAGAGAACGTTTGGAAAACTTTTTCTGCATTCTCCAACTTCAAATTAATTATAAATATAATTATTTAATTATATTATTATTTAACTGAGTTATGAAATATTTTGAATTTTTTTTCAATTATCATAACAATTTTTGAGGCTTCATCAAAACTTTCATTGTACAAAGGAATTCAAACACGAACTTCTTTAAACGAGAAGAAATTGCTTATAGACTCATTCTAATTTTATTAATTTTTGAATCAATATTTTGCTACTTTAATTCTTTGTTAAGTTATTTAAGTATATCTTTTTAGAGGTTAAGAAGTATGTGGAGCTCATTTGATTATGCATGAAGCATCATAAGTATTAAAATTTATGATATTTTTTTAATCTCACTTTATATTTTTAATAAAATAAAGTTAAAAAAGGAACTTAGATTTCGAGATCTACGGTGTTTCACATCTATAAAGTAGATTTTGACTCCATATATTTTTTTTCTCATTTTTTTGAACATTTTGTTTAGTTTTGCTAATTAGTATATGAGTTTTGTAACTTTGTTATTAGATTCTAGTTCTCTTAATGGTGTTTAATCAAAGCTTTTGACGGCATTCCAAGTTATACTATAAGCCCATGTTTCTCCCAGTAAAATCAAATTGCCACATGCATATGAACAGTGCTTTTTTAATTTTATAATATTATCTTTCTTCTGGTGATATTTACTAATTATGCTTCTTCTTCCTTCCATACATCCATTCACCACTACTCGAACCTCTCAGCAGCACTTGGATCGTGGCTTAAGCTTGGTTTCAGGAGGCCGAAGGGATGATGAATAAAATAAACTTTCCTGCCTTCCATAACTCTTTGATGGCGTTCTACTTCTTCTTCTTCTTCTTCTTCCTGGTTGAATCTGTCAGTTCCCGCCACTGCACTCCATCATGCGGCAGCCTCCACACCATAACCTATCCATTCCGCATGGCCGGTGATCCTCTCAACTGCGGCGACATCGAGCTCAACTGCGAAGGAAATATTACATCCATCTACATCTACGGGGCCAAGTACTTTGTGGCCGATATATCGTACGATGAACTAAGTGTCAAATTCGTCTTTGCCGCTGGTTTGAGCAATAATAGTGCTTGCGGTGTTCAAAAGGATCCCGGCCATGATCAGAAACAAGACGGCGACAACAGCGATCAAATTTACCTAATAGAGCATCAGTGGGTAGATGTCATGTGCTGTTCCCAGAAGATCGATAACAGGCTAATAGATGAAGGCTATTACATGCACCTTCCGTCCTTGAGCAACAACCTCACGACTGCGTATGCAAATATCACTATGGAGTTCGGCGGCCGGATATCCGACCTCCGGACGTCATGCAGCTTTCTACGGTCGTTCCCTGTTGATCTTGACTCACAAATCCGCTCAGAGAAGGATGTTTTACAAGCGGCGCGCGCCGGGAATGATTTCCTGGGTTACTGGAATATCCGTCCAGGCCTTAGAAGCTGCTTGCGAGACTCCTTAGGGTAAGGATTTAATTAGCTCAACTCTTCTAACTATTTATTTGTTCTTTATGATTAACTTGCACTCTTGCTGGAAACGATGCTGGAGAAGATATCAACTCACTTCTCCCGTTTCTATATGATTACATTAACATGTATTACTTGCTAACATCGTAGGAATTATATATCTCGGAGAAATGGTCATGTTAGAATTATACATACTGCTATTAGCATCAGTGCCTCCCCCTTCGTAATTGACGCGGACATCATGAACTGCCTTCGATTGTCATATTGTAAATCCGGATCTAGCAATATTATTTGTGATGCTGGTTTTCAAGATCTCCTAGCTGCATTATCGTCCATAAAGAACATACTACTAGGTGAGTATCTAAGGTTCGATCTTGATTTCCCAGAGAAACTAGCATTTTTTATATGTTCAACAGTTCTTGCTTCTAGTATATATATGTGAAGACGATTGAGTGTGTGTATCATAACATATGCAGCACTGGCAATATTGAAAAAGTGCATAGGTGCTCCCTTATCAGTTTATGTCTTCATTGTCCACAAGTTTCGGAAGACCAAAACGCAAGTCGACCTCATCGAGAAATTTCTCCGCATCCAGCAGACAATTATGCCCACACGCTATGCATACAGTGACCTAATTGCGATGACAAACAACTTCAAGGAGAAATTGGGGCAAGGAGGCTTTGGTTCCGTCTTCAAGGGGCACCTGCACGGAGTGCTTCCGGTGGCTGTTAAGATGTTGGGCAGCACCAAGTTGAACGGTGAAGAGTTCATAAGCGAGGTGTCCACAATTGGCAGGATTCACCATGTGAACATAGTGCGGCTGCTTGGGTTTTGTTCAGAGGGGTCAAGAAGAGCTCTCATTTATGAGTACATGCCTAATGGCTCTCTAGACAAATACATCTTCTCCAAATTGGCAAGTAGGGATAATGTAAATCCCTTGACATTTGACATGCTAAATGAAATTGCCTTAGGCGTGGCAAGGGGTATTGATTACCTGCATCGAGGCTGTGAAATGCAAATTCTGCACTTTGACATCAAACCTCATAACATCCTCCTTGATAGCAATTTCATCCCAAAGGTTTCAGATTTTGGTCTTGCCAAGTTGTACCCAAAGGATCACAGTTTAGTATCGGCTAGTGTGGCTAGAGGAACCATAGGATATATTGCTCCTGAATGGATATCAAGAAGTTTCGGTGCCATATCATACAAATCAGACGTCTATAGTTTTGGAATGCTGCTGATGGAGATGGCTGGACAAAGGAGAAATGTTGATAATGGCGTTTCAAGATCGAGTCAAGTTTATTATCCATCATGGATCTATGACAAGCTCTTGGAGAAACAAGAAGATAATACTTTTTCTGATATCACTTTTGATATTGACGACATGGAAGCAAAGCTTTGCAAAATTGGACTCTGGTGCATTCAGATGAAGCCATTTAATCGTCCTTCCATGAGCGAAGTTGTAGCATTGTTAGAAGGGAATAATGTTGATGAGATAAAAATGCCACCCAAGCCTTTCTTCACATCCTCGGAGCCAAACATAGTTACCCATCCATCCAACATCTCCCTTGCACAGTCCATAGAATTGTCTATTATTTCTGAGGACGATGAAATTCCTTTAGTTGTTTAGGAATATATGCATCCTTAGTTCTGATTTACTTTGTTAATGTTACTTTCTTATGTACTTCTCTTGTGACACTTTCTTGCTATGTATATGAATATAGAATGTGCTTTAAAGTCTAGAAAAAAAAGGGTGCTTTGAAACCAATGTTTTAAAAACCAGAAAGGAGGACAAACCATTTTACTAACTGGATCGTGGTTTTTGACAGGTTAAATTGAATTTCATTAAAATAGTATTATTTATTATGACTAAGAGCCTGTTTGGCTTAGCTGATAAAAAATATCTGATAAGCACTAATGCTGATAAGTATTTTAAGTGCTGATACTTATTTTAAAATATAAGTAGTTACATGTTTGGATAAAAGTGTTGATAATATTAGTGAGTAGTTGTAATGTTTGTTAAAATAAATATTGACTAATATATCCTTAAAGTTATATGATAATAATATTAAAAAATATGGATAAAAGAGTAATATAGTTGGTTAAAATTAATAAGCCAAAAACTTTAAAAAATAAGCAGGGGGACCCTGCTTATTTTTTTCCAACTTATAAGTAGTTACCTAACAACTTAAAAGTATATTTTTTTAGTTACCAAACATGTAAATTTTTTAAAATTTACTTATAAGTAGTTTTAACCTACTTATAAACTTAGCCAAACAGGCTCTAAGTATAGAACATGAAAAATATACATGAGTAAATAATTCATTTAAAACTACCTATAGATTAATAATTATAATTCTAATTTATATAAATATATTATTAATCATAATACTTTAATTAAATTTCTATCTAAATATTCTCAATTTCTATTTCCCTTTTTTTCTATTTTATTTCCAGTTAATAGCTCGCTATTTTTCCTATCTTCATATTTGTTTTCATACCCCATATTTCGATTTGTTTCATCATTCCTCTTGCCTTCCTATTTTAAGTTAAAAAATTAAAATTCTAAAATTATCGATCTATTTTTCAAATTTATTAAAATTATACACTTTTCATATTCCTCAACTAAGCTTTATTTATTCACCCTCTCTATGATTTGATTTTTTATTTTTTATTCCTTATGTATACTCTTTGTTCTTTCTTTTTCCCCTTTCCCTCGTCCAATATTAGTATTTACTTCTTTATAATTTCTCCCCCTTTATCCAATTATTTTAATTATTTTATTTTTTTTTCAAATTTGCACATTTAGTTCAAAAAACTAGGTTGAACTGATTTGACTAGTTCAACATGGTTCAATTCGAGTTTTAATCCAATTTTGTAATGGAGTCGAAACAAATTATTTTTCGATTCATGGTTGTGCCAGTCCAATCTATTGATGCAATAGTGAACCACATGGGGGTGAAACAGGGTTAAGCGACAATTCGGATTGAAAAAAAGTTAAGTGACAAACCACTAAAAGTTTCAAGGACAACAAAATTTTTAAAATCGTGGATCAAATGTGAAAAATTGAATTTGTAAGTGCATGCAATATAATCCAAATCAATTGTTAAATTCTACATAATTCAATTTCAATTATTAAACTTATAGTGTTGATCGTCTTGATGCATCAATTATACTACTAACCCAATTGCCTTCCTCACTTCATGATCAACACTTTGTTGGTTAAGAATTAATTAAGAAAGTACTATTAGAGTGTATCTTTAGAACCAGAATATATGCAATCTTATTGTTATTATCTAAAGTAGTTAGATAATGATACTTTGGCAATTCCATCCAGTTGTTAAACTATATACTTATTTAGAGCAAGTTGTACATCGATAGATATCTAACTGTTGTTATTACTAAACGAATAAGATCAATAGAAGCATATTTTTATAATCAAAGCCATTACATAGGTTGTAATGGCATCATCTTCTCACTCCTCTTCAATTGTGCCACCAAACTCTACCCCTTTTGGAACTTCTGCACCAACCCTTTAGTCCTATATCCAAGTTCATCACTACTTACCTATAAAGTTCTCGGCTACTGATTAGCTGTCATGGCTATCAAAATATTACAAAGTGTTGAGAAAAAGATGAACAAATATGTGTCAAATTATTCTCTTTCACCTTTTGCATAAATTTAAATAGGATGACAACAATAATATAGAGAATTAAATTAAATCAGAAATACAAAAAAAAATATGTGAAGAATCTCTTAAGACAAGAGGAAAAAATTTCGGGAACGAGCAACAAATTTTCCACTCTAAAAGAATAGGAGGATACAAAGTCCTTCTTCAATCAAAATAGAGGAATAACAGTAACCATAACTTCAAGAATTAATTTTAAATGTCACAAAAGGATCTTCTCTTTCTAAACCTCTCGGTGGCTCTCTACTTTGTGGACAAGCACAAGGGATGAAGTCGTACAACTTCAAGTAGCCGCTCCCAAGCAAGGGTTTGAAGGATCTGGATGACACCAAGAGGGGGGAGGGGGGGATGAATTGGTGTATAAAATTTTCGCTACTCTTGTTATACTAGATTAGTTAGATTATACTTAGCGAAAGCACATAAATTCAAGAGCAAAACAGATAGAGTGAGAGAGAGAGAGAGAGTGAGAGAGAGCAAAGGAAACAAACAAGCACACAAAACACAAAGTTTGTTGACGAGGTTCGGCCGAACTCCAGGCCTACGTCCCCGCTCCGGTCTTCTCGCACTTGAGATCTTCGGAGATCACTAACTCCTTCTTTCGGGCGAAGGCTCCCTTACAAACTTCTTCTTTCTTGCACGAGGACAAGGATACAACCTCTTACAAATCTCTCAAGAACTCTTGGTCCCTTCTATTCTGGATTCTTCACTTGAATCATAGAAGGGGAACTAAGGCTTTCTATCACTCAAAGTACTCGCTCAATATTTTGCCAAAGTTGTTTCCCAAGACTCTTGGGATTACATTATATACTCTGCACTAAAGACCTAATTATCTCTCTCAGAAAACTAGTCGTTAATGCAAGTACAGTACCTTCACCTACTTCTCTGAT
>LTAE01000273.1:30335-96477 GCA_001647135.1 Pontederia paniculata | reverse complement strand
CTCTCTCTCTCTCTCTCCCTCTCTCTCTCTCTATCTATCTATTCTATATATCTATCTATCTATCTACCTTATACACACAGTTATATGTATGCGTATGTCTGCTTCTCATGATCGTTGAACCGTTCACGTCATATGAATGAACCAAAGAAGAATACACCCTCAATATTCGATCGGTGCCTCTCCTCTTTTGGATCCCAATCTTAATTTATATTCATGGAAGGATTTTTCTGGGTTAAAATATTCATGGAAGGAGATTTATATGGCTGCAAGAGCCATTAGGTCTTCATGAGTTTGTCATTGATATGTTAATCTCCTCACTCACCATCTAATTTCTTCAAATCTCCTTTTCTCCGCCTTCTTGTGAGCCGATCTGGCATGGATCTTCCGGATCAGCGCGCCCGCGACCTTGGTACATGACACGACCGCCCCTACAGCTTGAGCGCGGACGCGCCTGGGCAGCGACTCGGGCGCGAGCACGACTGCATAATTTTTTTAAATAATTATTTATTAATAGATAAAGTAGAGTATTAATAGTATTTTAATACTTGTTTATTTCGAATTTTACAAGAAAATGACAGAACTACTATAGAGTTTTCATTCACAAAGAACGATATATAAAATTTAAATTCTTAAATATTGTTGTTTCATTAGAAATTGAATATATTGAATTATTTTGATTCTAAAACTTAGTTATTTTAGACGATTGAAAAATGTTTTGAAATTTAGTTATTTTAAATTATATTGCAGAAAAGTGTTTTCTCCGATGTATAATGAGACTAATCCTGATCGTAGAAGATTGAAAATTTTATTAACTTTATTTGTCAGTTATCTCAGTACTTATGTGAAGGAAAACTTGTTAATCTTCATTTATGAAAAAAATTCTAGATAAATAGGAATATTCTACTATTTTGTTATTTTATCAGTCCAACACAAAAGTAACCTATTATTTAACTCATAATGTAATTAAATTGAAAAAAACATGAGATTAAATAAAGTTCAAATGGTATCGTAAGTTCAAATGGCACTTGATAGTTTCTTTATATATAGTGCAACATCCCATATTTTTAAATAATAAGGAAAAACTAATATTAAATAAGGAAAGATATAATTTGGTTGAGATGGTAAAAGAATTAATAGTCAAAGTAAAATTATTATTCCTAATCAACCTACCGTTCCTAGTTATATAAAAAATAATATTTAAGGGATTCATAATCATATGGAATATTATCTTATAAAATTATAATTACATACGAAGTCGGAATTCTAATTACATTCAAACTCTATTTAGGAGTGATTTTTCTTCCCTATAAATAGGACCTAACCCCCTTCCCTCATTCCATAATCTCTCTCTCTCTCTCTCTCTCTCTCTCTCTCTCTCTCTCTCTCTCTCCTTCTCTCTAGGTCAGATCAACATGTAGGAGGAGAGGACAAGAAGATAGTTCATCATGGAGGGAGGAGCATGGAGACATATCTAGGGCAAAGATGAAGGAGGTCGTTGGGATACAAAACAAGATATGTAATTAGGATTGTAATTAAGGCTATCCATATGCATTAAAATAATAATTGATATAGATTTGGATTGGAATAATTATTGTCTCTCCCTGAATTGATTATAGTTTTAAATGATTTTCTCTAGTACGAACTCTCTAACATAGGCCGTGTTATCTCACAAAGATATCCTACTACTTTATTTTGTGCCTTATTTTTACATGAATTAATTGTATTGAATGATTGAACATGATCTCTTGCATGGTGTAGGTTTAGATGTCCTTAAACGTAAATCTAGCCTAATTAATAATAGGATTTGAAAGTTAGAATGATTGTGATTAAATTTATTTATGAAGAGGAGGACCCCCGGTAAATTGAGTGATTTATCCCTATTGTTATTGTTAATTGAATTGAGTTCCTTTTGGGACTATTGAGTTATTATGGAGATTTGCATATGTCTAGGGTTGACCCTATGACCTACCTAGCCATATTGACACCGAGGATAATCTGAATTTTTAATGCATTGATAATGATCACATTGATCGTTAATGATTGTGTTAACTTAAGGCAAGATAAATAGAAAATGATATATTGATAATGACTTGATATATTAAAAAGAAAGATATTGACATCTCAGGATGAGTGCAATTGATATTATTGTCATCAATTGAAAAAGATATTGAAAGGAAATATTATAGATTAAAGTGAACTTTGAGATTATGAAGGTAATGAATTGTTCTATTGTTCTTCCTTAAATTGATAATTGTCAAAATATATTATTTTACATATTGAAGATTTTAATTATAATCTTTACATACTGAGTGTCACACCTCACGGATTCTCCCCTGCGAATTCAATTCTGCAAGCAATACAAATGCTTAATAGGTGTCAATGACAATGATGGTGATGCAGCTCGTGATGATCTACTTTGCACATGAATAGAGTCCTTGTCGAGTCTTGAGGCTAATGGAAATGAACTCTAATTATTGGTATTTTATTTTGATGTTAGCTTTTTATTGAAATTGATGTAGTGAATTTTAGTCTTATCTATTGAAAAAGAATGTTTTAATTTAAATTATTGGTTTTCAATGATATGGGTCAGTTTGTTGGTCAAAGTAAACTCATATCATTTAAAATCAACAATTTAAGCTAAAACATTCTTTTTTAATAGATAACACTAAAATCCATTTCTAATAAAAAGCTAGCTCAAAATAAAATACAAATAATTGGAGTTCATTCCTATTAGACTCAAGACTCAACTAGGATCTTATTCATGTGCAAAGTAGACAATCATGAGTTGCATCACCATCATCGTCATCGACACATATTAAGCATTTGCATTGCCTGCATAATTGAATTCGAAGGGGAGAACCCATGAGTTGTGACACTTAGTATGAAATGGCCCAACAAGAGAAGGGCCCAAAAAAACCCTCATCATTTCTCTCTCTTCCCTTTCTCCATCACGTGTTTCCCTTTCTTCTCCACGCACGAACAGCAGCCGCCTCTGCCTCCTTATCTTCCAATCGATGTTGCTTCGTCGTCCGGCCACCAAATCCCTACAATGTATATATTGTTTCGAAGCTCTCGACAAGACGAAGCCAGTGGTACTGATTTAATGGCATTTCGTGCCCTGTGGAAGGAGTATTACAAGCTGAAAGCCTTGGGCGAGGACTCTTTTCCGGTGCCTTACGGATTTCGGCGATAGTTCATCAGAGTTTCTCATCCATGCCATGGTGAGTTAAACCAAACCAAGATTGACTCTAGTAGATGCATTACTTAGGGTTGATTTGAGATTTTTCCTTCGATTCCGCAGTGTTTCGCTTCATCGAGGGTTCGCCAATAGTTTCGGACCAATCATGATCCATCTAATCACCGGTGAGTCATGAACATTTTATAGTGATAAAATCTGGTTGCTTGTGAGGCTTGATTATATTTAAAGGTGACGACAACTCGGTTTTTTGATCACGTGCATTGCAGACGCCGGAGAAGAGACTCGTGACTCTAAACATCGCCTTTGTTTTCCCAACACGCCACCGTCGGATGTTGCAACATTAGTCAAAGTCGAGAACGAATGCTTTTGTGGCGGTGAATACATGACCAATTACCCTTTTGATTAAGCTGAGATGTTCGAGTCATGATGCCGAATTTATAGCCTGATTAATAGTAACGATTAACAATTAATTAGTAAGGTTAATTGATGTAATGATAAGCTTGATAGTGGTTAATTAATTTGGGAAAATTAGTAAGGTAATATGCTGATTTATGTTTATAAATGGCATATATATGATAAATACTATGTGCTTAATTATCTTGATAAGTGATAAACCGTATGCATTATGTAGGGTGATATGATGCCAGTTAACAAGTTAATAAATTTGATGTATGACTCTTGAAGATTATAATTTTAAAAAGATAATTGAAAAGGATTAATGATGTTGTGACAAATAATAATATGGTCATAGTAGCTTATAGTTATTTGAGCATATTGATTCTGTAAATAAAATTATTATGGATTGTTGAAGTAAGTTAATTTATTGAATCTAAAAATACTAAATAATAGTGCTATTATTGTGTGATCATTATGGTTATGAGATTTAAACTCGTATTTATGTAATTGAATCAAATGATAAAAAACTAACAGAAATTCAACATGTGTTTGGGTAGATATTTTGATTAATGATTTGCTCGGAAGCGGAAGATCCCGCGAGGTATAGCGATATCGAGGTGAGTGGGACTTTCCATAAACCTAGAGCAACACCGCGTCGTAGTGGTTCATTATGTTCATTTCTCTAGCTCACCTGATTGATTATGTTAATGATGTGATGATTTTTTGAGCTATTATCATGATGTGTGAAATTCAATTTCTCGATGTTTTCACGGGCTTCTGTATAGGATTTCTACGGATTCAGATGCGGTGATATTGTTATCTTATCTCGGATTTTATTTTCGGATGTATGATTGTTTTTTTATTACGAATCTTGTGTGAAAATCTATTTTGTTAAATATGAATAATATCCTAAAGGACATTATGGCATCATCATGCATTTGCATTAGAGCATGCATGGTGGCTCGCGTTGGAGCGAGGAGATGACTCGTGTGGGAGCGAGATGATATACTTATGATGTATGTTGGATTATGGTGACGAGAGAGTCATTTGCGGGCACGAGCTACGGCTGTGCGGGCTGTTTGACCTCTCGTGGAGGACGAGATGGAGTCATTTGTGGGCGCGATTGGCGCAGGCTGTTTGACTCACTCGTGGCGGATATGATGTGATGGTGGTAGCTCTCCCTCATGTGATCGAGGTGATTTACAGGTGGCAGATTATGTTGTGCTCGTAGTTAGCGAGTGGTGTCATAGCACGTAAGCCAACTCATACATAGCATATTTTAACTCTTGCATTGATTACAAATACTTTGTTATATGAAGCTATGTATGATATAATTTTGATCGTGTTTTCCGATGATTTTATTTTCGGATGGTTTAAATATTTTATGGATCCATTTATTGCACTCACTGAGTCATTTATGCTCACCCCGCTTATTGTTGTTGTTTTGTAGGTGAGGAGAAGGAGATACTCCATTTATGACTATAGACCTCTTGCATGCTCACCGGGCTTAAAAAGGAAAAAATAATTAGGAATGTGTGTATGTGAGAGTCTGGAGAGTTTTAGATTACGTATACTAGTCCATTCTTGTCATATCCATAGAGTTTGCCTATTTGTCGGACTCTTGTGCTTGTACATATGCTATCTTTGTTGTCGGAGTGTTGTGAACTCCTTGTTGGTGCATCTGGCCTCATTTCTATTCATTTTTGTTCTATTTTCGTTTATATGATTCGGGCTTGACCCATATTACCTGTTTGTATATGTCGCATGGACCATTTTTAGCAAAGGTCATGCCGAAATTTTTGGAAAATTCTAGAGTTAGAATTATTTCTAACCGTTATGTCTTGAGTTTGAATTTGAATTAGTGAAAGGTCGAAACACTCCTTGCCGCGCTCCGGGCGTCGGGTTCGGGGCGTGACATAGTATGTAAAGATCATAATTAAAATCCTCAATATGTAAAAGAATATATTTTGACAATTATCAATTTAAGGAAGAACAATAGGATAATTTATCACCTCTATGGTCTCAAAGTCCACTTTAATCTATAACATTTTCTTTCAATATCTTTATCAATTGATGACAAGAATATCAATTGCACTCATCCTGGGACATTTATATCTTTCTTCTCAATTTATCCAAGTCATCATCAATATATCATTTTCTATTTATCTTGCCTTAATTGAAGACAATCATTAACAATCAATGTGAGTTTTATTAAAGATTCAAATTATCTCCAATGCCAATATGGCTAGCTAGGCAATGGGGTCAACCCTAAACCCATGTAGATCTCCATAACAATTTGATACTCCCAGAAGGAACTCAATTCAATTATCAATAAATAAAGATAAATTCTCAATTCACCGGGGTCCTCCACTTCATACACAAATTCAATTACAATCATTATAGCTTTTAAATTCTATTATTAATTAGACTAGGTTTTTGTTTAAGGACATTTAAACCTACACTGTGCAATGGATTATGTTCAATCAATCAATCCAATTAATTCATGTAAAAATAAGGCATAAAATAAAACAGTAGGATATTTTTGTGAGACAACACGTCCTGAACTATAGTCAATTCGGGGAGAGATAATAATTATTTAATACAAATCTATATCAATTATTATTTCAATGCATATGAAGAGCCTTAATTATTATTCTAATTACATCTTGCTTTGTAGCCCAACTACCTCCTTCATCTTTGCCCTAGATATGTCTCCATGCTCCTTCTCCACGATGAATCATCTTGTCCTCTCCTCCTCCATGCTGATCTCACCCGTGAGAAGAATGGAAAGTTAGAGTTTGAATATAACTAGAATTTCGACTTTGTGTGTAATTATAATTTCATAAGATAATATTTCGTATGATTAAAAATTTTTAAATATTAATTTTTATAGAATTAGGAATATTAGATTGATTAGGAACAATAATTTGACTTTGACTATTAATTCTTTTCTCATCCCAACCAAATTATATCTTTCCTTATCTACTATTTATTTTGTTTCCTTGTTATTTAAAAACATGGGGTGTTACATATAGGGTGTGTTCTTCTTCCCAAAATAGGCTCCAATGCGAATAGGGATTTGGTGGGCTTATCTTCTGAAAATTGAAGGCTTACTCTCATTATTTAGTTCTAGAGAAAGACAAAGCGTACTGTTAAACATTATTAAGATGGAGAGAAGAGAACTTTTAGAAACAAAAAATCAAGTACTTCGACCAAAATCGGGTATAGTGGAATGAATGTCAAAATTATCAATCAATTCATATGTTTGAATAATTTGCAGAATCCAGTTTAATTATTTCTTTAATGCATGACACACTAAAAGAATACGTTAATTTTATGAAAATCACTGTAAATAAATAATAATCAGAAATTTGAACTTCTTGTAAAAATAATTCCATCATATCATACATGAAATATAATTATTAATTTGTTATTTTTTATATTATTTTATACAGGTAATAAAATAATTATTCAATATAGGAAATACATTGTTTAAAAATGAAGAAAACAAAGTATGCTATGACGTAAATTGATTTTCAGTGTTCACAAGACTGTTAATCCATAATTACTTTTATTTGAATGTTGGAGATTTCTTTTCATCGCTTATCAAGTTCAAATCCGGTACCAATTACTTGATTCCATTTTCTATACTTGTTTTCTAATATGTCATAAGATCAAGATTGGTGTAAAAGAGATAGAGAAAGAAAATCATAGTCCCTACAAAGACATGAGTAAAATTGAGATCGAGTTATATGAATCGATCAAGATCTCTAAAGTGAGATAAATTAATGATTAAAATAGTCAATTATAACTTAGTTAATGAATAGTTATTTGATAATAATCTTTTTAGTGAAATCATTAGCGGGTTGAGTAAAAAATAAATATAATGATTAAATCAACGAATATGTTTAACGACTGATGCATAATGTAATCTATTATATATGTTTAGATTTCTTGTACTAAGTGCTTTATTTAAATATAATCATTATTATCATCTTAAAATCAATTTATTTTACAATAGAAAAAGAAGTATAATACCTCTAAAAAATATGTTAATATGTGCAATGTGGAATTGCCATGTGATGACAAACTTACAACTATTCCTATTCCACCAATAAAATTAGTTGAATAAACAGACCAAGAGTTGGTAAATAGACTCTTCAAATTCAAATGTCAAAATTTTATTAAAATGCATTAAATGTTTCTGTTGACTAGGGATCTATTATTGGAGGGTGGAAAAAAAATAATCACTTCATTATTAATATTTTCGATAAATTAAAGTTAGAATTTTTAACTCCTTTATATTATCACATAATTAAATTTTACTATTTGAAACTTCAAATTCTTAATTAAGTTTAATAAGATATCAATAATATTTTTTTTCAATTAATAATTATTTCAACAATATTAAATTAACCTAATTTAAAAAAAATGTTTTTAATGAAAGTGGGACCTCAAATTATTATGGCAGAAAAAAGAGGTCCACCAGTATTATTATTATTATTATTATTATTATTATTATTATTATTATTATTATTATTATTATTATTATTATTATTATTATTATTATTATTATTATTATTATTATTATTATGCACATAAGATAACGATGTGAGTGGAGTTGGTGCCGACGCCGCTTGTCTTGGTACTTGACTCGGTCCCATTCGCCCAGATCCATCTCCTTCTTCCTCTTTCCTGTTGCTTCCTTTTTTTTTGTCATCTACATTTTTTATTCCTCAAACCGGTGGAGATCTAATCACAGTTTGCTTCTGGTTCTTTGATCTGCTAATCGCACTGAGGAGGAAAGAAGGTAAATTGCCCCCCTCTCCCTTTTGCATCAGTCCTTTGTAGCTCATTGTTTGTGACACAGAGTTGTGAATTGTTATGCAATCAACTCGAATTACAGGTCACTTCGTATGGTAGGAATCATGAACTCTCAGAAATCTGAAACATTTCTTTCTTTTTGTTGATTTCCGCATGAGAAATGGCTTGATAACGTGCATTTCTTGGGGGTTTATGTTGTGAAGAGATCCCGGTATGCAGAGAAGGACGGGCAGGAACTGATTTGGCATAAAAATCCTTTCTTTTTTTTCTTGCAATATAAGTCATGGGTTTTCTATATTATGTTTGGCATACCTCACTTTGATTTGGTAGCATGAGAATTTCCAGATGCACGGTATTTCTTTCTCATATTTAGCCCAACTTTTGGAATTCACACTGTGTGATTAACTTTGCATAAGCTTTACTTGTAATACTGTACAAAAGCTGGTTGTTTTCTCTTTGATCTGTTATTTAATTTCAAATCTGGGGCATTTCTTTCATGACGATGTTATTTTCTATGCAGTTAGCACAATGCCAGTTCTCCAGCTGAACTTATATGCTTATGATTGATCCAATGTTTCTCATGTACACTTATAGCAACCTCGACACCTAATTTACTGTCTATTTGAATAAAGGAACTTCTATGTCAAAGCACAACTAATGAACTGGTGGTAGTTGTAGTAGGCATGGGGAATAGGTTAGCAAATACTAAATTCTTAACCTGATGTCAGATAGGGGCTTAACTTAGCTAACTCTATGAAGTTCCTCTTTCCCATTATGTTCGTTAGTTACTGATTTTTCCTCCAAAGAAAGACTTTTCTAAGAAAAGTTATACCATCTGAAGTATTTATGGACAGATATCCTTATCATTACTCATTATTTGCCATTCAAATTACGTTCCAATACAAGTTATGTTTATGACTTCAAACCCTTCTAATTTTGAATTATTAAACTTAAACAGATCATATGTACTTTGATATATATATTTTAAAATTCTGATTTTTTTCATCTTTTTACATATCTGTCAATTGTGTTTATTTATACTCCTTGAATTTGCATGCAGGAAAGCTGAAGGAACAAAGGCACTGGTGATTGAGGAAATTTCATTTTTCTTAAATTTATTGTTCCTTTTTGTTAGTTTCCTACATCTGCCAGAATGTCTCTGACAATTGAAGACAGTGAAGTTGACATTGTGATTGCGGCACTTCGGCCTAACCTTACTGCTTTTATGGAGGCATGGAGACCATTCTTCTCACGTTTTCACATCATTATTGTGAAAGATCTTGATATGGAAGAGGACCTCCAAATTCCCCCAGGTTTCGATCACCAAATTTTCACAAAATCTGATATTGAACAGGTTGTGAACACAACATCCATTAACTTCTCTGGCCGTTCATGTCGTTACTTTGGGTATCTTGTTTCACGGAAGAAGTACATAGTTTCGATTGATGACGATTGCCTTCCTGCAAGGGACAACAACAATAACATAGTTGACGCTGTGACACAGCACATTATCAATCTCCAAACACCTGCGACACCCTTCTTCTTCAACACACTCTATGATCCTTATAGGGAAGGAGCAGATTTTGTTCGTGGATACCCATTTAGCATGAGGACTGGTGTTGAATGCATGCTATCTTGTGGTCTCTGGCTGAATCTTGCTGACTATGATGGTCCAACTCAAAATGCAAAGACTGATGAGAGAAACACTCGGTATGTGGATGCTGTGATGACAGTTCCGCAGCGGGTAATGATGCCAGTAAGTGGCATCAACATCGGCTTCAACAGAGAGATTTTGGGACCTGCACTGTTCCCAGGTCTTCGTTTGGCTGGTGAAGGAAAGGATCGGTGGGAAACTATTGAGGATGTATGGAGTGGAATGTGTGCTAAGTTGATCTGTGACCATTTGGGATACGGTGTGAAGAGCGGTCTGCCATATGTATCAAGGTCTACCTCCAGGAACGCCAAGGGAAACTTGAAGGAATGGGAAGGGATCAAGTTGTTGGAGGAGGTTTTGCCATTTTTCCAGTCGGCAAAATTGCCCAGTACAGCTGTGACAGCAGAAGATTGTATTATTGCTATAGCAGGTATGGTTAAGGGGCAGCTGGGAGCACAAAATGCAACGTACATGAGAACAGCAGATGCGATGGAAGAGTGGGTCAAGTTATGGAAATCTGGTGCTTCTGTTGGTGCATGAGGTGGATAAAATCTTTCCTCATCTGGATGTCAAAGTTTAATACAACTCTGTTCTTTGAAATTTTCAATACTTGAGAAAAAAAAAATGTCTGCTTTTAGGAACATGCACGACAGTTTAAGAAATCATGATAAACATCAAACATTTTGTTTCATTGATGTAATGAATATGTATCACTGTCACTCATTCAGACTGCCTGGGACATGTTACGATCAAATAAAGTTTGCTTATCCCGTTAGATTTCTTCCTTAACTGCCAATCTATAAATGTCCTGATAGTTATGCTCATCCCAGTTGATCTCTTCTTTGCTTATTGCCAATATTTAAACGTCCTGATAATTACTAATGTGGAATACATGAAGAAGAATGTAGTGTTCAACTTCATGATGCTGGTGCTTGGCAGATGCTGTTGAACCGCTATCATGATTAACTTGGGTGGAACAGCTGGTATTCCTTTTTATGAGTTGGCATCATTGTTCCATAAAGTAACGTACATATGATGAAGATAAAGAATATATATATATATATATACTCTTAAAGAAATTAGGAATTGAATCCTTGTCAATAAAAGTTGGATGATGAATCTTTATCTGTTATCTCCAAAAATTGAGTTTGTGTAAGCTCCCTGAACAAGTTCCTAAAGTGGAAATTGAGGAATGACAGTACAACTGCTCCAGTGGAAGCCAGAAGATGATGGTTGGTTGATTTGATGTATGGATTGTAAAAGAGAAAAAAAAACTGAGCACATCTTTACCCATTATTTGAATTTTTCTCCCCACGAACCGTCGTAAAGTTGCCAGTTAATGCTTATTTTTGTGCGTAGAACAGTAAAGTAACAAGGACTCGTTCGCATTTATATTTATAAGTTACAACAGGAATACCGTCATTATTCAACATATCGAAGTGAAGTGGATAGACGCTTTTGTTCACTGTAGGATTAGAGTAAATTATCCGGGTATAGAAAACTCTATTTTAAAAATTATTCTAGCTCGATGTTTTTACTTAATCCTTTGCCATTAACTTTGATTGTGATTTGCATAATCTAGTCATAGCATTATCATCGAATCAAATTTGATGATAAAAAATAATAAGTGAATTGTGAGGGTTCCCTCTAAAATTCCCTCTAAATGTTAACCACAAAAAGAAAAAAAAACATTTCATTTTAGCTAAAGAGCTACCTCCTCTTTTTAATCTTGTTTAATAGACTCTCTGATAGGTTCTTAATGCCATCAAAACACGTCACTGGTGACATTTTTTTGTTCTTGATCCCTGACAAGCGAGAGGTGCAATCAAGACAAAAAAAAATGTCAAACTATTAAACAGGCTTAGAAGTGAGATCCTTTTAGGGATATTATTTGCTGTTGATCCACACTATTCATACTTAGTACGTAGAACTCGAGACCTAAACAAACTGCTACAACACAACCTTGACATCCACATCATTCATGTTTTACAAAATAAAACAAAACATCCAAGAAGTTCTAGCAAAATGTGGATGAATTATCTAGTTAACTTAGCACCTGTCGGGCAATGAAGAATTTATTCTTAATGAAATGACGCATTTCATTAACTATTTATTGAACAAATACACATAAAAAATACTGGAACCTTCAAAAAGGTAAAAACTAGAATAAACAAGCTTCGAAATTCACTACGCTGTATCAATTTCCCACCAATTGTCCGCCTAAACATGAAGGCAATAACTTGCAGCAAATGCCGTCGAACATTTCGTGCATTCAATAATCGCCGAACAATATTATAATACACAGGGAAGAATTCCACATTGCATGATAAGTTTCCTTAACTCAGCACAAATTATGTAACAAAAAGAAATAAGTTGGAAATTGTTGTCTTATATACACATACAGTATACAGAGCTCACCAAGGTTATGCCTAAAACTGTTGCAACATAAATGAAGCACATTCTTGACATCATGGATAGCAAAACGACCACAAGGATCAAGAAGAAAGTCTAAAAATGGTGATCTTTGACAAAGGGGAAAGAGGAAAATTAAGTTCCAAATTTACTTTTGATAAGAAGAATGTACAATTCAAGAAATCAAATAATCTGAATTCACATAACTGTGTTGATATGAAGTGCTTTCAGTAACGCGGTTGCCATCTGCTTCACCAGGACCTGGCCTCCGGATCGGTGGCCATCCCTCCGCTCTTCAATCAGATTCTGGAGCTTTTGCGGCAGATCATTCTCCACTATGAGCTGCTTTGGCCTGGGATGATGCTCATATACAGCCTGGAAGACAGGAATTGAAGAAAAATAATTATTTCGACGCAATTTCCCGTATGGAGTTTCTATTAAAGGATGCTACTCGATATGTCCTCGGTCAATCATTCTCTAAAAACATGTTTTCATCCTATTTTGTTTGGTGTAGAAAATGACACCTAACCTTAATTAGTTTCAGAAGATTAAGGCGTGCAATAGCATCTTGGTGATCAAGTCGTGCGATCAACAATGTCGTAAGACCATTGATGGCCATAGCAGTATTAATTCTCGATGATTTCCTGCATTTCAAATTACAGATTAACCAAGCCATAATCAGAAGACTTTTTCTAAAAGTCACAACAAACTCTAATAGCAAAAATGGAAATGTTGAATTCATTACTCACGTGATTATCTTCAAGAAAGGTTCCAATATGTTGACAAAATATTGCTCTGGGCAATTCTGGAAGAACTTTACGAGTTTCTGAATTGCTTCCTTCTTAAGTAGTGCTTGTTCTACCTTTCTATGATCATTATCATGTGCCAAGCAGACTGAAAGAGAATCCAGTGCTGTCCATGCCCAAGCTTCATCCTCCAGTAGGTTCAAATACACATCCAATCCTCCATGCGCCCTCAGCTGTTCCCTTGAGTTTCGAGATGCATGAGCCATATCACACAGTAATGGCAGTGCAGATTGCCGAAGTGGTGAATCAGACATGATAAAATTCATCAAGTGTGGAATGATTCCATTTTCAGCAGCTTGCTCTTGCCTTCTCTTATTAATCTTGCAAAGGTTGAACAGGGTATGGAGAACCTTCAACAACAGAAATAACAAATTAGTCCCACGTTATGTTTGTCAGACATTGAAATGTCTAAAGTTCATCTTCTTGAGGATACTATTGTATGTGCATTGAGTTCAACTGTGAAGGCATCTAGATGGTTATGGAAAAAAACAACCCATATTTTCTCTGAGAACATAAAGAATAAACATGTTAATGTATCATTTAAACCGAAAAAATAAAAGCAACAAAGCACCAAAAGCAAGTCAGCAACATCATTGAATGTTGATGGTATTATCCAAAACCGAAAACTTAAATACACAGAATATATAATCAAAGAAGCAGCATGATATCGTGATTCATGATTTCTTCTTTTCTGAGAGAAAAATCCAAAGCTATTTTGCAAATTTCTTCCACCAAAAATATAGAAATTGCCAATGGTTTGGACCTCTTTTATTGGGTTGCCTAAGGGCAACCGATGTCCAGGGCTAGAGATTCAAACTTGGAGTTACCAACTCCATCCCAACCCTTCACTCATTTCGCTTACCAACTAAACTAACTCTCGTTAGTGAATTGCACCTCTTTGAAACAGAATATATACAGTGGTCAAAGATATGCGTTTAAAAGATTAGCCCAGGCATTTATCCCTAAAAAATTAACTTTAAAAGATTCATGCATTTCTTCAAAATTATTGATAAGTATTGACAAACCTCTAGAAGGGCTATTTATTTATCAAGCAAATTTGATGGCATGCTGAAATCAGAATTAAGAAACAAAACTAAAACTTCACATCAGAGGGTAAGAAGAAAAAGGAATCAACCAGATGCAATATGACTTATATTAAGGTCGGAATCAAGCAGTGATCTGATGCAAGACATAGAAAACATTTAAGATCAGTCAAAAGATAGATGACCATCCAAAAAGGGGAAAAAACAGAAAGTTCAAGGTTCAAGGAGTAGATGGAGACAAAAAGCTGTTAATAGTGACAATTATTCAGGTATATAAGATATGGGAAAATAAGAATTATGTTAGAATTGCCAGAGAGGTAACTTCATGGCTTAAACCTACGACCTCATGCTCATCAAAAAAGCAATTCAATCGTGTAAATGCAGTAAAATAACACTAGAAGTAGAAAAGCTTGCCCCCTCAGATAAAAGAGGAAAACTTAGGACTAACAGAAATGTGAATGTGATAATATCATGGAAAAAACATAAATATGCAAATCTTTTTTGAGAGGATAAATATGCAAATCTAATAAATCAATAGAGCGCATACCATTGTAGTTCATGGCTACAATCCCTCCAAATGTTGACATAATCATTAAAGTTTATTTTTAAATGGTTCTATTTTCACAAAGTCCAAGGTACACCAAGGAGTTGACAAGAATGAAGGACCAATTATTCATTACAGATGAACAAGTGCAAAGGAAAATTAGTTGAATTAGTGTATAAATTTATATAACCTTTTTGATAATTTAATGACCTACATACCTCACTATGAATTTGGGAAACCAAGGGCCCATCACGGAGTTCCAAATTTGGAATAAGGTGTTTGATTGCATCAGCACGCTGAAGATGCTCTAAACAATTTGGATCCCTTGATAAATGATTAATACACTTGAGGACCTACAATTGGAAAGAGTACATATTGCCAAGTAACAAAATTAATAATCCAATTAACAGAAGATGTTATGCAGACACTTCAGTTATAGAGGGTAACCTTCAGGAGAATGGGAAGCTCTATCTTATTGAACATCTGAAAAAGGCGAGTAAGCAAGCCTTGAATGCACATGAAAGATTTTACTGTGGCATCAGCTTCAGCAAATTCTAACAAGAGATCTGCCACCTTTTCAAGATATTCCCTTGCAACATCAGCATTCAAGGAAGATACCATTTGTGAAAGCATCCCAGATGATGTGGTGCTCCCTGGCCTTGCATTTAGAACCCCAGATCCAGACAAGACACCTGATGCTGTCTGTGATGCTACTCCAGAAGTGGAAGCCCCTTCATTAGAATTTGTAGATCCCAGTGTGGGCAAAAGTTTTTTATTTGTCTTATTTGAATGTTTTGTACTGGGATCGAGATTCCCATTTTCTCGTCCATGTCTGGAGACCTCTGAAAAAATTGGAAAATGGTAACACTCTAAAAGTGAACGATAATATTAAAATACCGGTACATCCTTTTAAAGACAAATGCATAGCAATTTTTTCCATTAACATATAGCTCGTAAAAAAAGATGGATGGCTACACAAACAAAGTTACAGGTTAAGAAATTTCTTAATCAGGGAAAAAGAATTTCAACAAAGAATCCAACCAAGAAATCTTTCATATTCTTCAAGGCGGGCATAACATACTTCAGTAACATACGGAGAAGGACAATCAAAACTATAAGATATAAGCTGACAAAAATCAATTAGTATATCTCTGTATATGTTTATTCAATCGCCTAAAATAGGGGAATGTACATCATACACAAATCTCAAGACCACTAAATTAAGAAGACTGTCATGTTTCTGAGTTGGTACTATCATACTGTGGTGTACAGTTGGAACAATTTAATAGTATACCTAATAAAATAAATCAAACTTCAAATCTGTAAGCAGTATCTATCCACATGCTTTATTTAAAAAAAAACTATGAAAATCATGCACAAAAAGACTTTCAGTAGGAGGCTACAACAACCATTTTTTTTCCAAGAACAGACAGAATTGTTGTGTACCTCAGATATTTTAGTATATACATAACATAATCATACTTAGCAGATCAAGCTAGATTTTCAATTATTAGGTCACTATCGGAGAATTATAGTCCCAACCAAGGTTGTCAAGATCGAGATCTTACGTAAGATCGTAAGGGAGCCATAAGATCGAAAATCGTAAGATCGGATCGAAGATCGTAAGATCCTACGAATTAATAAAATAATATATTTAATATAAGATATAGATTTTTAACTTTTTTTTTGCACTCAAATTTTGAATTATACTTCAATAGATAATAATTTGATCAATTTGTAAGAAAAAACTATTGAACTATATTTATATTCATTGTTATTATCAAAATTGTAAAAACTACTATTATTAAATGATTAAAATATTTATTTGAGATCGTATAGGATCGGATAAGATCGTAAGATCGTACGGCATAAATTAAGATCCTATTAAGATCTTACCCGTAAGATCCTCACATTAAGATCGAGATCGATGATGACCCTCAAGATCGTAAAATCGTAAGATCTTAAGATCTAGATCGAGATCTTGACAACCATGGTCCCAACAAATCCAAGAAAAGTCTCAAGATTTCTTTTCTCAAAGGGTCCAAAACTGCTGAAACCTCGAAATCAATTAGATAGTGTCCCAACTATCTGGCGGCACAATGGCAAATTATCTTATGCTTACCTAAGTGGTATAATCCTTCAGCATCATCTCATTAACAAAAATGAGTTATCTGCGTTTATCTTTCTTGAACTATCAGCTTCTTCAAAACTCTCTAGCTAAGGAATACACACTTTTCTGCTTTAAACTATCCCAACTATTCAACTTCACCAAAAAAAATTATTTTTTTAGTTTTTCTTTCACTTTTGCCGAAATCGAAAATTTAATAATAAAGAACTTAGAAATTTATTTTGAAGTAAAACTAAAGGAAGATGGATTTTGTTTTAATGTGAATTTTCTTTTAATTTTCTGAAACAGTGAAGGATGATTACCTTGTATAACCATCCATTTTATTAGACTGGATAATTTAATTCCGATATCTATGTGACAAGTGAAATGAATGGCTTTAGGTTTGGGGATGAAGTAAAAAATTGATGGTATAAGGTAAGCAATCATTTCTTTAATTTAGAGTGAAGTTCAGAAGAGCTAGATGAAACTGACTCTCATAAGAAACCAAGAAAACAAATAGCACCAAATACCCTCCCCAAAAAACTATTAGCACCGAACATGCTTTCATTAGAATAATTGTGACATATCACCATCTTGCATAATAGATTTGTTTAAATATACATACAATATGGTTCCACAAATTGAAACATGATCAATCAATTTCTTCTACTGATTACTAAGAGATTCAAATGCAGTAAAAGCGCATTAAGTAGACACCAGTGCAAACTGCCAAGAAAAATGAGACCAAATTTCTTTATTGGTACTTTTGATTTGCTCTTTGTCAACAATGATATGAAAGTCAACAATAAGAATAAAAAGAGAAACTGGATAAATATTTTTACCTAGCTCAATTTGTTTGGTCTACAATTATACGCTAAAACAAAGAAGGCTTCTTTTCTCTGATATTAAACAGTCAAGTAGTAACTACTATCCTAAATACCAATTAAATAGATAAATTACCCTCAAACAGCTTGAAACAAGTTACAAAATCTTATAGGTACTTGCCCTTTGATCCATACTGCCCAAAATCTAAGGTGCTTAGACCAATAACAAGACGGCTATTGATTCAATTGAAATATCCTTAAGGGCCTAAACAGAAATCAATTAAAATTGCAGATAGCAGTAGTACGCATACCTGCAAACTCTGCCATCAAAAAATCGAGTTCGCCATTGCCCTTTCGGTCAGTTGAAGTATGCAAAAGTGGCAAAATACTTTCATGCTTTTCTATTCCAGAAAGGTGGCGAACATAATCAAGTTGCCCAGAAACAGGTCGTGAAGGAGGTTCTTTTTCCAGCAAGCTCAAAAGTGGACGGATTTGTTCATGTTGAGACGTCAATGGACTCACAACGCTTGAGTGACCATTCGAGACAAGTTCCAAATGTTTTGGAGGTTTATCAGTGGAACTTCTACCAGCAGAACTTGAACCCTTTTGATGTCTAGGTATGTCAACTTCTGCACGAGAAGGATCATGCTTCCACAAGCTCAAGTTGTCATGTTCCTTTGTAGCTATTCTATTCATGGCATTTCCAAAATTTTCAGCTCCAGCCTCATGAAATTTGGAAGATACAGAGGACTCCGGAGTGCCATGGATCGAGTGGTGCTTATCTCCATCACCAGAAAACTGCTTGGAGTCAGATTGCATTTGTTCTGAAGATCCAACTGATAAAGGACCCTCAAGCCTAACTTTAGAAGCATTGGATTGACCAGATAGAGAAATGAGTGAGTCCGTCTGCAAAACAGCAGGACGATTAACAGGATCTAAAGGACCAGATTTTGGTCTTGCAGCTGAACCATTATGGGGAAGAGATACACCTCCAGTAGCTAAGGAGGCTAAACGTGTAGCCTCATTTAAACTATGGAGAGTATTAACAAGTCTCAAAAGGATTCCGTTCTTTGCAGCGATCCGGCAAAAGTCATTCTTTGGAGTTGAGCGCTGAAGTTTAAAGACTTGCCATATGCCATCTATAGCAAGATGAACCAAATCCCTGATACAGAGTGGTATAAATGTAACCAACAGGTTTAGAACATATAGTACTACTAAACAACATAAATCTAGTAAAAGAGGTCATCAGAAGGAAAAGCCCCTAATAGTACACAAGATTATGACCTGAACTTTGCATAGTCAGCCTCAAGAAATCCCACCAGAACAGGTATTCCGCGGCAAGCAATAAACATCTGCAATGTCAATGTGCTATATAGCCACAAAAACTTATGTCATGATACCATCACTAGGCGATAAATGAAAACCATACATGGAAATGCACATGGGTAGAGATCTGAACCTAGTCAGACAGAGCTGCTGAAGAAAATAGGCCGCCTGCATACGAACTTCTCTAGGAAATTGATGTGGTACTGTAAAATTAATTACAAGAGGAATCTGCATATATTGTAAGAACACAACATCAAGACAGCCAATAGAATGCACCAACAGCAGAGCATCTGAAATAAAGTTTAAAGAACAGACTTACAAGCCCAACAAGACAAGCATTTTCTTGGAAATCAGAATTATCCTTAATTATATGATTGATGACTTGGAGTACGGAACATATGACCTGCACAGAAGCTCAAACTATCATATCTTGGTCATATTTTGCAAGGAGACTTGCCTGGGCATAACCTTGTACATGTCTCACGCATACATGCTGCATCATAGAGCCGATAAAGTGGTCGACAAGGAGAATCAATTAAGTGGCGCACTCACCCGGGGTTTAGGAATGTCAAGAAGTTCCATTAATGGAAGGAAACCATGTTGAGACATATAAATGTTCTTCTGCTCAGATTGCTGAGTAAAGAATGACATAAGTTTCTGGCATGCTGACAATATTACTTCTTCGGATGTATCTGGTTTCAGCACACCAACTATTTTGCTAAACTCCACAGACTACAAGAAAAAAACATTATCGTTAACTAATTAGATAAATATGCATAGCTCAAAAGAGGATTAAAGTCATGCTATTAGGTTCTAGAAACATGCACCAACAATTTGTTCATCAAAAACATATTAGCAAAGAGTATTCAGCAACACTAAAGTGAATTGTTCCTACACAGTTCCCTTTCAAAAAATAAATGTTCCTACACAGTTAAACTGCCAAAATGTTGGTACCAATGGTCATCCAAAAATGTTTAGCATAGATATTCTAAACAGACCATTCAGGGGAAAGAAAGGATCATTACATTAGGTTTTCTTCGTTGAGCTTAAAAGACTTTATTTTTCCAAACAGACCATTCAGGGAAAAGAATCAGCTACTACAAGAAGAAAACATGCTAAAACAATTGATAGAAGTAAAAAGACTTACCAAATCATCTAGAGAATATTGCAAAAAAAATACATAAATTTCTATATTTGTTGCAAATATAGCCTAAACTTTTGTTTGTCGGGTAAAAAATTGCAACTTTCAATTTTTTATAGGATCTAGCTGAACTTTTTTATTGAATAAAAAAGCACCAACTTTCCTTTTTTTCTTATATCTAGCTTCATAATATATCTTTTTAAAAAATATTAAGTATGATATAGTAAATTAGTGAACGTCTTATATAAAATATTATTTGTACCTAAATATCAAAAGAATGGGAAAAAAATATAATCTTATATGTGAGATTAATAATCATTATTTGTTTAAAAAAACTAATAATCATTATTCTATTTTTTAGAAGTATCCTAAAATAAATTATATACATGAAGTAGTTCAATAAATAATATAGAATATAGATTGGTTATATAAATTTATGAATGATGAAACTATTAATTAGTTATTTTTTAAGAAAACTCAATTATTATCCATATAAATTTACTACATCAAACTTAATAATTTTTTTGAAAAGATATTAAGCAGCTGGATATGAGAAAAAGTAGAAAGTTGATGGTTTTTTAGTCAATAAAATAAGTTTAGACTAGATCCGATAATAATATGAAAATTGGTGATTTTTTGTCCAATGTGCAATAAACTAAAAGTTGGGGCTTTTTCTAGCAATTTTCTCAATCATTTGACCTAGTATTTATATTACAGATAAACACATACCTGGATAGGGAATAGACCATCTGTTGGCACATTTTCATCAAAAACCTGAAAACAAAGAATTAAACAACAATAACGGATATTAGTTGAGATATTTATCCTCAATAATTAGTTGCCAATAGTACGAGATTAATCAACTTATGAGTTCTGAAGACATACTGAACCATCAATATCTATCACATCTTCTCTTAAACCCATGACATATTCTAGAAGCTTGCCACCATTCCTGTTTCCTGTTTCAGTTTCCATTTGCTTCTGGGCCATTCTTGCCTTGAGTTCTTTTGCCAAGTCACTTTGCTGACCAGTGCCTGATGTTGAGGCTTCAGCACCTTGATCTTGTCTATCCAGTGGTTGAAATAAATCATCTAAGGAAGCATCTATTGGTGTATCGCTAAACCTACTGAGCTCGTTTTCGCCATTAACTGATGGTTTTACAACCTAATCATTTTTTTAGAGAAATCATCAGTTTCAACAATCGCAAATCCGACTAGGAAACAACAGGATCAGAGTTCATCACTTCAACTGACATAAAGTTTATAAAATATGTTAAGGAAAAAGATTGAGAAGGATATGAGGTTCAAAATATATGGTACTGATAGAACTTGGAAAGGACAAATCACCAATGACTACAGAATTTGACACTTTTATCAAATCTGATTTTACAACCTTTAGGTTCCAAATAGATTAGAATGGCAGTAATTTATTAATTTAACAAAGAAATAATAGTTGGTGATCGACAATCACTCAACAAAACCATATTTGACACAACCATTCTGTAAGGTGAAAATTTTCATAAATGGTTTTGATTTCCTCAACAGAAGAAAAAACTATGCAAGGGCCTCAGATTAATTCAAACTACTGTTGCTTTTAGAAAAAGTTCCGACAGCAGAAAGGAATAATAAAAGAATTAAACAGAGAAAAGTTAACGTTTCACCTTACGAGGACTGTGGCTTTTAACTCTGGATCCAAATGAAAACAGACTACTCTCATCAACATGTGCACTTCCATCTGCTTCGTGTTCGGCATCTTTTGAATTACCATTTTCTGTCCCAGGAAAGTTCTGCACCACTTTGTCACCCATCTTATCTGGTTCTGACTCACCTCGAACAACAGAATGGCTAGAAACTGTTCCGGGAGTTGACATCAACAACGACTTCTCATAGAAAATTAGTGTCGGATCTTCAGTTGAAAGCATATCTTCTGCTTTATTTTCTATATCACTAGATGAGGTATTTTGAGCAGGATTTGAGTCATGAGAAGGCAATGAATCAGTGACCAAAACCTCTTTCTTAGGTTCCTTGAAAACATGATAGCCAAGAACAATAAGTAAGAAGAATATCGTTACAAGATAAATCACAAAATATATCTGTAATAGTCATATATATTGAACTAATCTTATTCACCCTGAACTTTCAAGCAGTTCCTTAATGTGTTTGGAAGACATCCTAAAAGAAAGAGAACCCGTACCTCAAGGCTTTCGGTAAGAATCAATCCTTTGCCTTGTTTTGGACTTTCACTATCATTTTGACCATCTACATTGACATTGCTGTCCACTGTTTCATCTTCATTGATGTTCCTGAATTTAGTTAACAGAATATCTGTGAGGAAGTTGCCACAGTATGTAAACAGACAAAAAACTTCACAAAATTTGGGGAATTAAGTATCTCAAGGAAAACAGATAGTGATGACATAAAAAATAAGAAAACGATAAAGATGTCACTTTCCGTACACAGGCTAATACTTCACAAGAAAAGTGCACACCAAATAGACAGCATGGTTCATGATAAACATCTCGAGTGGATTAAAATTTAAGAAAACTCGTAGATACAAGTAGCCAACTCCATCCAGGTCTTTGGGACATGTCACATAATCTTTCGAAAGTTTACCATGTTGTTACAGTGTACTAACAGGAGGTGAAGTAGTTGAAAACAATACAAGTGATTGCTTAATTAACTGCCTACTCCTAAGATAAAAGCATAAATAAATACATTCATAATTGAAGGAGACTCTTAGATATGTTCAGACAGGAACAAGCCCAAGTAAAATTCTTAATCATTAGCTAAGAAAAAACATAAAATATGCATTTGCAAAACAAATGGAACCCTACATAGAACTCCATAAATGCAAGCCTCGAAAAACTCTAGAGTAGAATAGTAAATTAATTTTCTAAGAGAAAAACATCAACTTTACATTCACAAAATAGGAAAAGAGCATGTCCATATAAAGTCCTCAAAGAAAAAGAAAAAAAAAGTCCATAAAATATCAAATTCAAAAACCTTATCGATCCTCCTCTTTGACGCAGAGAGGAAGGCAAAGTTCGCCTTGAGTTTTGGATCCATGGGTGCATCAGTAATGTCTTTGCATCTGGTCTTTGCATTGCGTCCTGCACGCATTTCTAGTAAGCACAACTACAGTCTATGGAGTCCAGTTGTTACAATACTATCTTTAAATTTATTTCTTACCTTTTTAAAACACTGCCGAAGAAAATCAGTTATCTCCTGTGAAAGGCCATCAGGTATAGGAGGATGTACATCCTAAAGTAAAGAAAAACTATTCATAAAATGCAAATGAAAGCTAAAACAGACAGAATAAAATTTCATGCCATCACAAGGTTCTCTCAACAAAGAAGAAGATAAAGGAAGACAGATTGCTTTTAGAAGTTTTTTGGGAGAAGGTAGTTTCAGATTTTAAAGGAGGAAACATTTGCAAGGGCAATACTACTCAATAGGACATGAGATTCCATCCAACTGTTGTTCAATGCTGTATTTCACAAATACTGGATGTTTATGAGCTACATGTTCCATGTAACATAAAATTTGAAAATTCAAAACCCTTCACATGAACTGGGTTCATCTAAATCAGAACATCGTCTCAAAAGAGAAACATCACACGTGAAGGTAATACATACCCCCTTGATGAGTTCCTCTCTTGAAAGGTTTCCAAAAAGACTATTAATCATTAGAGCTATAAAAGGAGGTTCAAGTTATGGATAACCTTTGTATAAGTGTTTTATCCTTACTAGAGCTATCATATCGACAGTAAACTTATAACTAAGTAGGCTATCAGTAGTGGCAAATAGTATATCTTAACTTGTTATCTACTTAAGCTTAATGACGATGCACTTTCGGATCCACCCAAGGTAGAACCAACATCATGAGAATAAAGGACACCTACATGTAGATTCATGATTTCTTGAAGAATCACGAGTATTTCCTTTTATCCAACCTCATGAAATATAATAAACTAGTCTTTTTCATTATTTCTTTGTTCATACCTGGACAATACGGAAAAGTGCAGGCATTGGCTGAAGATCATAATATGGTGGAACACATGTTAACAACTCAATAACAGTACAGCCAACACTCCAGATATCTGATGCAGCTGATACACCAGACATTTCAATAACCTGGAATACAAAGATTTATAAATGTAAGTTTCCGATTCTAGTACTATTAAGATTGAATTTGAAAATCTCAGGTAGCAGTTCACAGAACAAATTGAAGAACATCTCAGAAAAAATTAGCATTCTTTTTTTTTCTTTTTGAGACGGGCATTCTTCTATTTTATTCCTTGTTTTCAAAAAATATTTTGAGATGCAATCATGCTCCTGATGGAAACCCCTGATATATTGTTGTTTGTACAATAGACTGACCACTCTTTGAATAGAATCCAAACAATGAACTTAAATCCTCTAAAAAACAGTGTACTTAAAGAAGTCTTTGAGCTACAAATAAAATCACTATGGATGGAAGCCATTGATCTACAATATGATATTATATAAAACCACTAGTTTGAGCAAAATAAAGAAAACATTTCAAACATTAATCAATGTGCTTACCTCAGGGGCCATCCAGTAGGGAGTTCCAACTACAGAATGTGTATTAACATCAGCCTCAGTGAGTTTCGTTGCAACGCCAAAATCCGCAAGTTTAACAAGACCCTAAATGTCAAGTTGCAAACTAAGCTAAATGATGATGAATGGAAGCGAACAAATTAGGAAAAAAACATAAAGGACATATGACTTTAATTTCAAATGGGGTATGATAAAACATTTCAGAAACAAACTTATTTACTATATGTGTGTTGATAGGACCAGAGACACAATCAGCTAAGGCCATAAATCATCAGCCAATTCAGAACAAGCTCTTCTTGGCAAACCCTATAACGTTCAGATGCTGCACAGCAGCTACATTAGCTCCACCACATGGTTGCACAGCAGCTACATTACTACATTGCCTCTCAACATTACTGAGTAATCTTTTTTGAGAGGACATTACTCAACAATCTACATTGCCTAATAGAAAAATTGTCGCTTAGAAATTACCAGTAATGTGCATTATCATATGTACTATACACAAATAATCCAACTGACAATTCATATTATCATGTTTACTTATAAAAGGATTACTAGTTAATATACATATTTAAACAAAATGCCATTTATAAATATTGTCAAGTTTAAGAATATATATTATTAAAATGAAATTTATAAACTCGGATCATAAATTAATGCAATAGGTAAATACAAATAGTTAATACCTTTTAAAATAAAATGACAATAATATAATATTCACAATTTTAAATATCAATAATTAGTAATTAATAATATTGATACTTAGTCATTAGCAGTACATTATTATTCATGATAATACTATTATCATAATAAACATTATTTAAACAATATATCATTGTTAACAACTTATTATTATTTTAATATATTAATAATTATCAATTTTGCTGTTATTATATGATTTGTCTTATTATATTATGTCTTAAAGATAAATATGGAAAGCAAATATAAATCAAAATTGCCACTTGAGTGGCAATCTAGAAAAGCAATCCCTCCTGGGCAATTTGAATTGCCACTACATAAGTAATTTGCATCAGTACTGAATTTAAATTGCATGCATGTTAAAACAAGTAAATTGGGCAATGTAATGGGCCCAAATAATTTTAAGTTTAGATTATTAGTAATCTAGAAAGATTGCCGCAAGGAAACACCCCACTAAGTCTAGCACAAGCTTAGAGCTTTGAACTATTTACACAAACAAGGCATATGCCTCTAAAAGTATTTTGACCAATTGGATCAAAGAATAAGACTTTTAACAGAAGTCCTTTGGAGAATTTTGGTAACCAGAAATTTCTTTTTTGAGAAACAAGAATTAGCATATTTTGGTTTCCTTGTAAATTTACAGTTTTTATAAAGTCATCACATAGTACGCCTCTCCGTCACCTGATTGAAGTTGAGAGTTTGTCACCCTCCCCCACCCCCCACAACCCCCTACATGCAAAATCACATATACCTGTAGCATGTCCAATGCTAGGTAACTCTAACATTCTATTCAAAGAGCTAGGACTAAAATTATGGCAGAAAAAAAAACAGTATTAGACTTATCACATCAGTAAAACCAAGTAAAGAAAACATCATATGGCCTTACTAAGAATAAAACAAGATTATTAGAACAAATATTTCTCCAAAAAGATACCGTGGAGAGAACTCTAAAAGACCATCTAGAAACCAAAAAGGGGAAAGAACAATACCTCCTTTGTAGTTAAGATATTTGCTCCCTTAATGTCTCGATGAATCACACCTTGCTCATGAAGATAGACCAGGCCCTCCAAAACCTGTTTGTAATTTGACCAAAAGATAAGTGGCAAACAAGAAAGAACATTAAATAGCAATCTCAAACAAACCTGAGTAATGTAAACAGCAACCAGAGACTCAGGAAATGGTCCAAATTTGTTAGGCTTGATGATGTTAGCAAGAGAACCATTTTCCACATACCTACAATACCTCCTCCATTAATATTGAAAACATGCATATTTTTCCAAACAAAAAAGATATTCCATCAAACAACTAGATAAAAAAAGATTAAAAGATGTTACTCAAGAATGATGTGCAGGTGGCTCTTTGTCTTCGAAGACCCTAGGTATTTCACAATGTTTTTGTGGTTGAGGTTCTGCAAAGGTAATATAAAGCTCAAATAAAACTGTATGGAAATTTGACAATAAAGCAACATCATCTCAATATGTAAAATTAAATTGTACACAAGGATGCTATGTCGATCCCTTATGGTGCATACCAATTCGACAAAGTATTATAGTTAAACTTTATGCAGATTCAATATCAGCAAACCAAGGGAAACAAGCACAAAGCACAATGTGAAGCATCCACCCAGGAGGTTTCTTTTATGCATGCACAGATATATACTTTATGCATCACATGTTTGCCTTCAATAAAAAACCTCCATAAGCAAATAGCTTAATTCCGCAATATGTTCAGTCTAATATGCTATGAGGCACTAGAAAGCTGTGCTGCTATTATAGCTAATTACATAGTTAACGTAGGAGAATCGTCTTAGCAGAATGGCAACTGACAATCAACCAGGCTCTAGATAGTAGCAATGAAGTCTCAAATTATTCTGAAGCTAGAAAAAAAAAATAGTCATGACAATAATTCAGAATCAGGCCTTTTGTTAAGGAAAAGAGGATGACTATATTGGCACTATAGTCATCCAAGAATATTAGAATATTGGAGAAGAATGAACATACATACATACTCTGGAGTGTAGTGTTCAAAAGGTGTAGAAATGCGAAAGGTGCAGAATAAAGCAACTTATACAAATTTGCATGATGATATAGCATAATATATATAAATATGAAGAGGTACCTTTAGCAGATCGATCTCTTGCTGAATCATAAAAAGTTAAGCCCAGCGGTGAAGAATTTATGGAGTGGAAAAGAAAGAGTTAGAGATTCACATGATTAAATTAATAACTGTCAAGTTAAGAAAACAATTCAAAGAAAGGATAGATATGGATACTGCAAGAATACAAAATGTAAAAAAAAGAGTATTTACACAAATGTATAGCAACCATATCAAAAGTTGTTAGTGAACATCAATTCTTAAAATCAAAACTTTGGGAACTCCAATTCAAACAGAAAAGACATATCTTAAAAGCAACATAGCCATGAAACACATAGTGGTTCTTCCTTTTCAGGAAAGGGAAAATCAAAGGTGGCCCAAGTTAATGAAGAATTCATTATACTGGAAGCATAGGATTTTTTTGGGATTGACTGGGAGAATAGGATTACCCAGAGAATACACTGAAAAAATTTTGAAAAAAAAAGAAAGATTTGGTCACGGCTGATAAATCAAGCTAAAAGGTCTTCTTGACAACAATTGATCAAGATGAAGCACCTGGTATAAGGTTCAACCAACGTCATCCTTCTTCAAGATGGTCATGACCCAGTCATGCACTAGGGTTATGGTCCTTCTAAATAGAAGTTATCGGATATTTAACCTGAGAGTCATAACCTCATGAATAGCTGAATATAACATGAATTTGTCTTCTTCTCAAAAAAACATGAATTTGTCTTATCCATATTTGTGTTGCATAAATACGGCTATGGTAACAGTACCCGGAACGTATACAAATATGGGGTACATCAATTTTTTAAAATTTAGGGTACAGGTACGCCAATGTATATTAAATATAACTAAATTAAAATTTAGTTAAACAGCACAATGTATTAGAAGCATATAGATAATTTAGTTAAGAGTTTAAAATATGGGCTTAAAATGCATTAATTATGTGTTGTAAAGTATAAATGCATCGACAAATCATGCGCTACAAAGTTTTTACTATTTGAAATACAGTATATAATCATTAAATTATATAAATATGAACAAAAAACCATTCATGCCAGTTTCCTAGACTATTAATGGGGCTCCTCTTTAGGCGCTTCTTTAAATATGCACCAGTTGTCACTTTTTAGCTTTTTCCTTGCATTTTTCCTTTGTTTCCGGTTGTTGTCTCTTACTCATGTTGTTCAGAGTAGGAACAAAGCATACAAGGTGTCCTATCAAAGAAGCACAAAGAAAGAAATGATGTGGTGGAAGAAAGAAGGGTGGACTTGTGTTTCTCCATTTTCTTTGATTTTTTCTTTCTTCTCTCGTGTTTCTTTCATTCTCGTTGGATCTTCCTTTTGTGCATAGTTGATTTCTTTTTCAGCCTCGCCCTTTGATTTAGGGCAAGCCTCTGAGTTTGGTTTTTGCTCTAGTTTTTACACTGTCCATGTATGCAAAAATGTATTTTAACTAACCGACCATGCACAGATTTATAAATATATCAACTTTATTTTAACTATGTGTCCGGACATACGCAACATGTATGATGCGCGTACCCATACCCCATGAGTATCCAATTCGGTTACTTGCGTGAGTGCATTAATCCAGAGTACAGGGACTATTATCAGTTGATATTAGCTTTCTACAGAAACAAATATTACAAAGGGTGATATATTTCTGATCAACATTCAAAGTTTCAAAGTACAGACTACCCAATACAATGGCGAGACAGTCAAAGTTGCTTGTCAGGCTAAAGTGACAAGTTAAGACACTAAGGTTTTGTTCGGCTCTTCTATTTTAGAGCGGTTAGATGAGATTTTAACGTTTCCACATGTCAAAACGTTCTTTTTGCTGTTTGGTAAAAAATAAGTTAATTAGCAGAGGCTAGCAGTTACAATGCAAATATCTAAACGCTTTTAAAGGAAGTGTCCAATATTTAGAGGTTAAAATTAGTTAAGAGTTTTACTTTTTTTCCTGAAATCGCACTTGCTATCTTATCCTGTACTTTTCTCTTCCATCTTAATTTATCTTTTTCTCATCATTATTATCTCTTCAGTTTGCACATTACTTATTTTTTTCCACCATAATTTATATTTTTTTCATTATTATTGTCTCATCATGGTTGAAGTTAAATCGCACTATTTAGAGTTTTCATCAAACTCGAATAGTTATAAGCGTACATGATTTTTTAACATTCTGTTTTTAATAAATTATGTGTGCCTAATTCAATTTAATTTCTTTGATTTGGTGTAAAATGACTAAGAAATAAAATAGATAGTATATAGTCCTAGTTGTAAGGAATTTTGTTCTTTATTCAGATACTTTCTCTTTTCATGATAAAATAATATTGAATTGTGTTTCTAATATATATATATATATATATAATGAATAAATAAATAACAAAGTATGTTAGACTAAATATCTCACATTTATATACTAAATTGCATATGTCCATTTAGGTCATTTGTAGTTATCAATCAGTTCAACCGCTATGTTCGTTGAACACTTTTTATTAAATTTATTAATCAAATCACTATTATCTATCCGTTAATATATAACCATTATCTATTAGTCAAACCGCTATCCCTTAGTAAACCTGATATTCACTATTTAATCACTAATCTTGCAAACATAACCTAAGAATAAGGCATGGTATAAAGAAGAGACTTACACTGTATACCAACTTCAACAAAGAAATAAAGAGGATAATAATTGTCCAGTTTTTCTTTGAGAGGGGAATTGTCCACAGTTATAAATCAATGCTCACAGAAAATGTAGGTTATATGCTTATCTTCTACAATTATATTAAGCTGGGATTAGGAGTTAAATGTCCCATACTGATCCATATATGCTAAAATGTGACACAAAACGCAAACAAACAGAAGTTCAAACTCATCCTAACAATACAAACAGTGAAATTTCAAATTTACCCTAATAGTGAAAATAGTCATTCCACGATAAAAAAAATAATGAAGTATACATAACTCCAACCATTAGTGCGCACTCAAACTGGACATATGCTCTAAATTTCTGGTTATTAAGTCATTTCACTTCTCAAACTCGAAATTTATTTCAAACTCAGAATTCTTTGTCTGCTAGCACTGTACACAAGTAATATCCACAAACATATGAGTTAATCAGTAGCAAGCATGATGTGCTTTTGTTGTGTTTAATCCTGACATTCATGGGAAATTGTTTTATAAACAAAAGCAATTACTTCTTGAACTTCAAAACTACATTGAATAGACAAAAGTAGCTTTATAGGAAATTGATAGAGTGACTAAACTCAAACTGAGCAACGAACTAATCATAGAAGAAGAAAAACAGCGTACCATGATAACGTTGAGATCCTCTTGCGGGATATTCTCCAAGGAGACCTGCTTAATCGCCACGAAATCTCCATTCTCCAAGTCCAGACCTTTGTAAACCCGTCCATACGCTCCTTTCCCAATCTCATCTCCGAGCATCTACAACCCGAAGAAAGCAGGCATTTAGACCTCAACCAGAAACCAGCGGAACAACACGACCCAAATCCCGGTCAGAAACGGATGGAATCGCTCACGTATTTATTATCAAGCGTCTTGGACTTGTGGAAATGCGTCACGGCGGCCTGACGAGACATCTTCCCTCACTGCCCGACGCCCCAAAAACCCTAGAACTCTTCTCCGGTGCAGATCACCGCACCAGAAATGATTCCGACGCCGCGATCGAAGAATCCCTAATTCCTCCGCCAGGGCCCGTCGGGATATCGCCTGCATTGGGGAAATCCACCTCCATCGAGGGCAATCCGAGTCCGACGGCGATGGGCTATGGATTTAGGGCGCCAATTGGGGGATTGGAGCCCTCGCCGGGGCTCTTATCCCCGTCGCGAGCTCGAGGACGGGGAAAGGTCGATGGCCTACGAGATTTCTCGGCGGATGGCCTTGGAATCGGGAAGCGGGAGAAATAGTAAGAGAGAGAGAGAGAGAGAGAGAGGTATTTAAGGGATGGCGTTAAGGTGTTCGACGTAAGGACGGCGTAGAAGGAAGAGGGAAGCGGGCAATAAGATTATGGAGTTGGTGGTAATATTACCGGAGCGAGGATCCAATCGGGAGACAACTGTCAAACCTGTTACCTGTGCTTGCCAGTTAATGTTCCATTAGGAAACGGGTCCCAATTTAATTGACCACATCTTTGAAGGTTCATTTAAGTACATTAAGTAGGTTCATAAATGATAATTTAAATCATTAAATTTAATTTTGATGGTCGAAAATTAAAATTTTAAAATATATTTTAAATTTAAAAGTTAATCATAAATCGCCAAAATCGAATTTTATTATTTGAATTATCATTAAGGAGTTTATTTAGTAAAATTGTTAAATAAATTTTCTTTTCAAAAAGGAATTTGTGTGTTAGAAACTGTACTTAAACGTTCAGATTGGTAGTGGAATGAAATGTACTAATATGAACTTTATTTTCTTTTTCTTTTTCTTTTTGTGAAGCTTGTCTGTAACAAAATAAAGAGAAATTTGATCAACCTACGTATATATCACTTTTTTCATTAATTAACAAGTATTCTTGTATCATAACTTTGACTAATCATTTTAATGACTCAACAAATTAACTTAGGCTTGTTTGACTAATTGAACGGTTGATAAGCGGATAGCGATTTTAATGATGAATAGTGGGTCAATCCATATATAGTGGATAATGATTAGAGTTTAAAGGTTTAATTAAAAAATTGATAAATAAGTGTTTGATAAATTTAGCGGTTGAATATCTTTATTTGAATAAAATAACGTAAATGAACATGAGATAATAAATTATGAAAATTTAATAGTTAATATGTTTGAATATTTTTATTATAATGCAATAACTATTTTTTTATTTTTGTTACATTGAAGATTATATATATATATATATATATATATATATATAATGTCTATTTTACATTGAATTATTTTATGGAAATAATTATTTAAATAATAAAAATCTAGCAAAAGAAAATACACTTTATAAATGATAGCTTTCATTCTGAAAATACTATAAATAATTATTATATAACAATAAGAATTTATCTTAATTATAATAAAATTTATATAATGTATGTTGAAAAATAATAAATTTGGAATAAAAAATTTACTCTTTATTCTCTAAACATTAATCAAATTAGTTTATTGAGAATCTCTAATTAATCGTCAAACGTTGTTATTAAAATTGCTTCACCACATAATTTACTTAGTGATGTAATAGCTAACTTCTATTCTAATCGTTATTTTTGTATGTGTCAAACACAATCTTAATAGATTGGATTAAATTCAAAAAGGGGCGCAATCCAACATGATTTAAAAAAAAAAAAGTTCAATAAGGGTCGAAAAAAGTTGTAGCCCGATATTGGAGCATCTGGTCCATTTGGTTCAAAAATATTCAAAAAAAATATATAAATTACTTAAATTGCTACGAAATTTCATTACTTATTATTCTTAATATTATTTCTTTTAGTTATTGCTTTGATGTTATCTTAATTTTAAATTTATATTTACTTTGACTTTTGTTAAAAATTGAAAAATAATCTCAAATCTTCTTTTTTTTTAGTATATACCAAATCCCGTCTGTGGCTTAATCTTCGAAATTATTCTTTTTGGGTGATCCAATATCACGCCCTAATTCAACTGGTTCAAATCTGAACCAACCGTCAATCTGTATATTTTTTTTAAAGAAAACACTGTATTAATAAAACATGATTGAACCGGTAAAAACAAAGAAACTACTCGAAATGGTTCAACTTTTTACTTAACGATGCAGTTATCAAAGGATTAATTTTAGATAAAAAATGTATATATAATGTCTTTTTTTTACCCGCTCGAAATTTTCGGTGTCTAATATTATTAGCACCTCACTAAAAAACATAAACGATATTCATCTAATCAAATTAATGATTTTAGAAATCAAAATCGAGACTATTAACTTATGTCATTCTTAAAACACACTCTTACTATTTGATAAAGAAATAAAATCAATTTCACTAGTTTTGATTTTAACATCGAAAGAGGAGTCGGGAAATTATGGAAAAACGAAATGAATATGATATATTAAGAAAAAAATGCAAAATAAAATCAACAATGAAAAAAAAGAAACATGAAAATTCAATAATATAGGAAAGGCAGGAAATGTGTTACAAGATGGATGTTGTAATATGTAATTATGGATGTTACAGTTTTTTACTTTTACTGTACATTGGCGGAGCTGACAAACGGTCGCCCGATCCATTGATCACTTGATCAATGGACGCTCGCGCGATTGATCAACGGACGTCCACTCTATAGATGGACGACCAAATGCTCAACCACCGGATGTCCACTCTATCAGTGGACGATCGTGCGCTTGATCATCGGACGTCCGCTCTATCAGTGGACGATCGTGCGCTCGAACACTGAACATCCACTCTATCAGTGGACGACCATGTGCTCGACCACTAGATGTCCACTCTATCAATGGACGACCGTGTGCTCGACCACTGGACGTCTGTTCTATCAGTGGACGTTCGGGCGCTCGACTACTGGACGACCTCCATTGATCGTTCCATCAATGGACGCTCATTGATTTCACGATCATTGGATGCCCGGACTAAAATATTTTTTTGTACATTATAAAAGGAAGAGAAGGAGAGTTAGTTAGTTGCACTTCTGCATAATAAAATTCCAGTTCAAGTTTTCCCCCCACATCGCTCTTAGCATTCTCTTCTCGTTCTAGAGCTTTTGTGATCTCTAATGGCGTCTATGCATAATTCTTCTGGATTGATCTATTTTTGACATGGTATCAGAGCAAGTCACGATCCATTCGCAAGGGAAGCAATGTGGAGATATTCGTGATCTGTAGCATCAGTTATCATGTTTTAGATCTGTAAGATCGTTCATCTTCATCAATCATCTTTGATCTGTAAGATCGTTCATCTTCATCAATCATCTTTGCCTTCTGGTTTGGTTTTTTGGTATTATTGGAGATCAAGTTTTCTTCGTCTGGTTTTCTTGAGACGAATTCATGGTTTATATTCACAGTTCAGTGGATATTTTTTTTAATATTATGGCGAATTCTTCAAATCCGCCTTCGAATCCTGGCTCAAATTCTACAAATCTTGACTAAAGTTCTGCTTTATCTGTTGTTTTAGCGTTAGATCATACGCATCCACTTTTTCTTCATCCATCTAATTCGCCAGGACTGATTTTGATATCAATAAACTTAATTAGATGTGAGAATTATGCTAAGTGGAGTGATGTGATGACTAATGCATTATTTGGCAAAAATAAAAAAGGTTTCATAGATGGATCTTGCATAATTGAATGTTTTGATTCACATCTGCATAGTCACTGGCATCGTTGTAATGCATTTGTATTATCTTGGATAATTAGTACTGTTTCTAATGATCTAATTGAGACTAATGCATATACTTCCGATGCTGTTAAAGTTTGGAAAGATCTTAAGGAAAGATTTGATACTATCAATGGTACAAGAATTTTTCATCTCCACAGAGAAATAGTTGTAATGGCACAAGGGACCATGGAGATTACAGAGTATCATTCAAAACTTAAGTTTCTCTGGGAAGAACTATTTTCTATGATACCTTCTCTTGATGTTCCAAACCCGGAAGAAACATAATATTATCAACAGTTAAAACTGATTCAATTTCTGAATGGCTTGAATGAGACTTATTTTGCAGTAAAGTTACAGATAATACTTATGAGGCCCGTCCCAAATGTGAATCAGACATATTTCATGTTAATTGAAGAAGAGTCTCAAAGAAAAAATTCCTTTAATTCTAGTTCTTGTGATGTAATAAATTCTACTGGTATGCTTGGAGTTAATGTTTAGAATCAGAAATGGATGAAAAATAAAATTTTGTTATGTGGGTATTGTCACAAACCTGGGCATGTCAAAGCGCAATGTTATAAGATCATTGGTTTTCCGGCTAATTTCAAATTTACCAAGAACAAGAATCAGTTTGTAGCTAATTAGGCAACTATTTCAGAAGGTTCAATAATATCAAATTTTGGGCAAAGTAATATTTCAGAAAGTGCTTCAGTTGAGTCTTCCTCAATAATGCAATCACCAACCATTAGTTCTGATCAGTATCATGAAATCTTAAAGATCCTTAATCAAGGTTCATCTTCAAGTGCTATGGCAAGTATGAAAAGTAATGATATTCTCATATTTGGACACACAAAGGTCAAATGAATAATAGATTCAGGGGCTTCTGATCACATGGTTTCTTCTCTGAATTTTCTTACTAATGTCAAAGAATTAATTAGCAAAAGGTAGGTTAAATTGCCTAATGGAGAAGTTAATATCATAACACATACATGAGATTATATTATATCAGCAGGAGATAAACTTAATAATGTTCTTTATCTTCCTGATTTTAAATATAATCTGATATATGTCTCCAAGTTAGCAAAGGATCTTTATTGTACAGTTATCTTTTATCATGATTTCTGTATCTTACATGACCTTTAGTCTGGGCTGGTGAAGGGGATTGGTAGACAAGAAGGAGGTCTCTATTACCTAATACAAATTCATGTGGGATTAGAGAATAGTTTAGCCACAAATCTTCAACAACAAAGTATCAAATTTGTGAAGAAGCCGTCTGAGAATTTTGTTTCAGTTGCTGAAATAGATAATGATACTTTGTTGTGGCATAGAAGATTGGGACATATACCTTTCAACAAGCTCAAGTTTGTGACCAATTTGCAAGTTATTAAAGTTGTCAATAAATGTCATTATCAAGTTTGTCATCTATCTAGACAATCAAAATTATTTTTTGTACTCAGTAAATTTGTATCATTACAGCCATTTTATTTGGTTCATATAGATGTATGGGGTCCTTATAAATCCCCAACATATGATGATTTTCATTATTTCTTGACAATTGTTGATGATTGTACTCGGATAACTTGGATTTTCCTTTTGAAGTTGAAATGTGAAGTTGAGTTGTTCCTCAAACAATTTATTATATTAATTCATACTTAGTTTAACAAATATATCAAAGTTATCAGATCTGATAATGGTTAAGAATTTACAAATAATAGTTGCAAAAGTTTTTTCCTTGAAAAAAGAATTATACATCAAACTACTTGTGCTTATACTCCTCAGCAGAATGGTGTTGTGGAATGAAAGCATCGTCACTTACTTGAGGTTGCTCGAGCACTTCGTTTTCAAAGTTCACTCTCTATTTGATTCTGGGGAGATTGTGTGTTGACAGCTACATATATTATCAATCACCTTCATTTGCCTGTCTTAGATAATAAAAGTCCTTATGAGAAGTTATTTGGGGCTGCTCCAAAGCTTGACCATTTCAGGGTATTTGGTTGCTTATGTTATGCAGTAACTACAAACAATTCAGACAAATTTTTTCCAAGGCAGCAACTTCTGTGTTTTTGGGATACTCCAGTACACAAAAGGGATACAAATTATTACATCTGACTACAAACAAAGTTTTTGTGAGCCGAGATGTTATTTTTCATGAGGATTTATTTCTTTTCTCTCATAGTGATAATTCAGATTTGCTCATTCCTACAACTATGAAAAATGGTTCAGAGTTTGATCCATTCTCAACAGTTATTTTCTCTTAACCATCATCTAATCAGAATTCTGATATTCATGGAACTTTATTAGCTCCTCCAATTTCTGTTCCTGGTGATACTTCTGATTTATTTTCAGATGATCACATTTCTGCTCCTGATGATACTCAGAATTTTCAGCTTGATCATAATGATACTCCAGATATTCATCTTGGTCATACTGATACTCCATCTACTGTGATTAATAACATACCAAAACGTGCTATCAAGCCTCCTCTTTGGCTTCATGATTATGTTATTAATGCTGCTTCTTGTTCAGAAAACTCTACATATCCTATTTCTGACTTCATATCTTATTCTCATATGCTGATGAATTATCTGTCTTTTCTTGCTAAGATCGACTCCATACATGAACCTACAACTTTTTCTGAAGCTATGTAGAATCCTTTGTGGGTCCAAGCAATGAAGGAAGAAATAGATGACTTCAGTTGAACAACACTTGAGATGTTGTGGACTTACCTCCGGGTAAAAAAACAATTGGTTGTAAGTGGGTATATACGATCAAATTCAAGGCTAATGGTGAGGTGGAAAGGTATAAAGCTCGCTTAGTGGCCAAGGGTTATAATAAAAAAGAATGTGTTGATTATACTGAAACTTTTTCTCCTGTTGCGAAGATGGCAATAATTCGTTCAGTCATTTCTATTGTTGCTCAACATCGTTGGCCTCTCTTTCATTTAGATGTGAACAATGCCTTCCTCAATGACGACTTATTGCGACTTATTTGAGGAGGTTTACATGCAGCTTCCTCTTGGCTTTCGCAATAAGGGAGAGAAGATGAAGTTATGTAGATTGCGAAAGTCATTATATGGTCTCAAACAAGCATCACGTCAATAGAATTTAAAGCTCACTCAAGTTCTTTTAGCTGTTGGTTATTGTCAAAGCAAGCTAGACTATTCTATGTTTACAAAGAAGGTTAATGATCAGATTGTTGTCTTCTTGGTATACGTGGATGACATCTTACTTGCTGGGAATAGTGTTCAGCTCATTGAGGAAGTGAAATATGTTTTATAGAGTAGTTTCCGAATCAAAAGTCTTGGAGAATTGAAATATTTTCTTGGCTTGGAGGTTTTGCGATCAGAGAAAAGTATAATTCTTAATCAACGAAAATATGCCTTAGGCTTGATTGAAGAATCTGGTACAAATGGTGTTAAAGTTACAAATATTCCTTTGGAGCAGAATTTGAAGTTAACTTCTGCAAAGTTTGATAGGATATTGGTGAATAATAGCACAGATAAAGTATTGGATGATCCAGGTCCTTATCAATGACTAATTGAAAGACTTATATACTTAACAATAACACGACCAGATATCTCTTTTGTTGTTCAACATCTTAGCCAGTTTATGCAGGAACCGGAACAATCACATTTATATGCAGCAAAAAGAATAATAAAGTACTTGAAGAATGAACCAACAAAAGGATTGTTCTTTGAAGCTGTGCAAAGTAAGAAAATGGAAGTATATTGTGATGCAGATTGGGCTGGTTGCATGTTGACTAGAAAGTCTGTGACAAATTTTTATGTCAAAGTTGGAGGAGCTTTGATCTCTTGGAAGTCCAAGAAGCAAGAAATTGTTTCTAAATCTTCAGTTGAATCTGAATATAGAAGTATGACTGCAGCATTGTCTGAAGTTATTTGGTTAGATAGGATTTTTGCTAAACTTGGAGTTGAGCTGTTAAAACCAATTCAGATAATCTGTGATAACAAAGCAGCAATGCATATTGCATCAAATCCTATCTACCATGAAAGAACCAAATATATTGAAGTGGATTGTCACTTTGTAAGAGAAAAGATAAAGACGAGTTTCATTCAAACAAAGTATGTTACAACTATAAAGCAAATGACAAATATCTTCACGAAGGGATTAGGATCAAAACAACATCAACATTTACTTACCAAGTTAGGCTTAATAAATGTCCATAAAGCCTAACTTGAGGGGGAGTGTTAAAAGATGGATGTTGTAATATGTAATTATGGATGTTACAGTTTTCTGTTTTTACTGTACATTGGCGGAGCTGACCAACGGTCGCCCGATCCATTGATCACTTGATCAATGGACGTCCGCGCGGTTGATCAACGGACATGCACTCTATAGATGGACGACCGAATGCTCAATCACCGGATGTCCACTCTATCAGTGGACGACCGTGCACTTGATCACCGGACGTCCGCTCTATCAGTGGACGACCGTGCGCCGATCACTGGACATTCACTCTATCAGTGGACGACCATGTGCTCGACCACTCTATCAATGGACGACCGTGTGCTCGACCACTGGACGTCCGTTCTATCAGTGGACGTCCGGGCGCTCGACTATTGGACGACCTCCATTGATCGTTCCATCAATGGACGCCCATTGATTTCACGATCATTGGACGTCCGGACTAAGATATTTTTTTTGTACAATATAAAATGAAGAGAAGGAGAGTTAGTTAATTGCACTTCTGCATAATAAAATTTCAGTTCAAGTTTTCCCCCCACATCGCTCTTAGCATTCTCTTCTCGTTCTAGAGCTTCTGTGATCTCTAATGGCGTATATGCAAAATTCTTCTGGATTGATCTATTTTTGACAAAATGTAGGACGTAAAAATAAAAAAAATATTATAATAGTGATATATACTTCTAAAATGTTAAATTAATAATCTTTATTAATATGTAACGATATAGATAGTAGTATTCAATGTTTAAATTTACTGTTATTTATTCAACATTTTTTAAGAAAAAAAGTAAATATTATATCAAACTGGTTGAATAAGTAATCATTTAGTAATCTGATCCAATAATCGATTTGATTCAAAACGTTGCTTTTATGATTGAAAGTCTAAGATAATTATGGCTCATAAACAAACATCATTATATGTTGCATATGCAAAAATGAAAAGTAGTATATAAATTTTTGTATTGTCTATATGTTGCTTTTATTATTTTTTCTATTCCCTATAAGAGAAAATTCGATTTGATAATGTTGATTTTCTTTTGGTAAATAATGTAAGTCAGGACATAGACTTGGTTTATATACTTATCTTTTTAAGTAGTAGATATTTTTAAAGTTTCAGTCCAAATTTCTTCGTGGGAACAAAGAAATGAACAAATAAAGAAAAATAAAACGAGGAATTGAGCTGGACGCCTTTAATTAGTAGCTGGAATGTTATGAAATTACTTATAAAAGTTCTACCTTTTAAAGTTCATTCCCTTTAAACATTTATACTTTTTTAGATCTTCCATGGCTCCATGCACACCGCATGCGTCCACATTGGTTGTATTCATTATTCTTTTTCATCAATCATTCTTTATCAGCAAAAATATATATGACTCATCGATATTTAGAATTATTAACATCTGACTAATTAAATATTTAAACGAGCATGAGAACAAAAGTTCTAATTAAAATAACGTCTTTAAAATTTGAAGTCAAGATTATTAATCTCTTTCCCTCATGAAATAGAATCTCACTAATCAGTTTTATAAATTATTGGTTTTAATCATTTTTATTAGGTGTATAGTTTGACGTTAGTGGAATTTATTGACAAGTAAATATTTGAAGTGAATCATTTTCGATTTTTTAATCTATGATGTTTTTTTAGATATTTTGAAAGGATGTAAGCAAGATTTTGAAACTACAAGTTATCATTCTTGGATAGTTACAAGTGAAATTTTTGCTTTATCTGATTAAAATTTGAGATATGTTGTAATTGTGTTTGGATAGATGAAAGTGACAAATAATATTTTATTATGCTTTGTTTGTTATTTGAACATTTGTTTCCTTATGCGTTACAATTTGATTCATTGTACTAATAAACACCAGAAAATTATTAATTTTCTGTTCTATTATTATTGTTATTACTATTTTAGTTTGATCGTTTAAGCAGTAATTGATGTGAATTTTATTTGTTATTATATCATATCTAGACAAATTACTCAATTTAATGACCATACATGACACTAAGTGATATCATTAAACTTTTGTTACAAAAAAACTTATTACTTAGTGATTTTTTTATTAAAATGGACGATGTGACACTTGTGAACTAATGAGTAACATATACTAATCAATTTAATAATGGTGGCAATGATATTAATAATTAAATATTTCGGGAAACACAATCGTTAGTATATAACTGGAATCTGTAAGATCTAAATTTAAGATTAATAAACTGTTCGTACAATTAGTTATAAAATTTTAAACTATTGTCATCTTATATGGAAAAGTTCTAATTATGCAGGAACTTTAATTCAAAACAAATGAATGTTTGAGATCCTGCATTTGACATTTTTTTTTATTTAAATGCATCCATACGTAGGACTATTAGTTCATGATAAATTTAGTATTTCGATAAGAGCAATAATAATATTTTTTTTGATAAAACTAATTATATTGATTATTAACTGTTATTAGTTTTTAAATTAAGATTGTGTTTGATAATATAAAAGGTCGAATTTAGAGATTTGAATCGATCAAATGTTATTTTCATAATAAAATATTTGATAAATTATTTTATATATTAGTAATTGAGTGATAAGACTATTTTAATTAAAATTTAACGAATGCAAAATAAAAGTTAAACTTTTATAGTCGACTCACTCTTAAACTTTGATATTTTGATTATACACAAAATGCACCTACTTTGTAACTTTTAAATATGATTGATATTAATATATAAAAGTTGTTAATGTAGATTTTTTATCTATACATTTACAATCTAGTTAAAAAAAATATTACAAATTAATTATATATTGCAATAAAAAGTTTCTAAAAAGTACATGATATTAAAATTAAATAGTTTATCAGATTAATTTATTAAACTTATTTATGTCATTTTATAGTTATCAATTAATTCTATCATTAAATTTATTAAAAAAATATTATTATCTTATTAAATTACTAAATATTAATCATTGATAGTTAATTATTATTCGTTAAATAAATTTCTATCGTTTGTTAAATGTCGAACTTTGGTATTTGGCACTTCGGCGGATGAAAAAAAAAGAACGCAAAATAAAGTTTTTTCCGCGTTCTCTTGGTGGCACTCTTCAAAGTTCAAATGCATCCAATTGCGCTCTCGATCGATTTAATGGTTCACGTCGCCGCAGAGTCCCTTTCGATGACGATGCCTTCCGGCACGGCCTCAGCCGCCGACTCCACGCCCTCACTCTTAAAGCCGCCGCCGCCGCCGCCGCCTGCATCTCTCGTTCTCGCCACCGTCATCCTCCTCCATTCCTACTCCGTCCGCCTGTTCGACGAAATGCCGCTAAGAGACGTCGTCTCCTGGAACATCTTGTCGTGCTTTGTCCGCCATGGTGTCGCAGCAGACGCCATATCAGCAATGCCATGGCACACGATGAGGTCGAATTTACCGGCTCCACTTTGTGCTTCATTCTAAAGCTAGCGCGTCGATAAGAACTATTCGCCCGGGGCGTGAAATTCATGTCCGGGTAGTTGCCAGTGCCCATGATTCTGTTGTCATGGGCAATGCAATGATTGATTCCTATTCATGCTGCTGCGGGATGATTCAGTATGCGGTTGAAATGTTTGATGGAATGGGCTGCGAAAAGGATGTTGTAGTTTACAACTCCTTGATCAGTGCTTGTTCCAGAACAGATGGGTCAAAGCTGCGTTCTTGATGTTGAGATTATTTTAGCGGAATGTAGTTACCCTGACATGTATCCTCTCTGCTTGCTTAGTGATCTTTAGTTCGCCATTCGGGAAGCAGGTGCATTGCCTAGTGGGTCTCCGTGGATTTGATTCACACACTATCTTGTCAATACCCTTATTAATGTCTATGCCAATTGTGGGGTAGTAGCAGCTGTTTCACATGGTTTTTTATCAAATGCTTTGAATGTGGTTTCTTGGACAAGCATTATCGATGCCTATGGAAGTCAAGGGCAGGACATTGAAGTTTAAGAGTTATTCAATGTGATGGAACAGGAGAATCACAGTAGTATGCTGCCAAATGCTGTGACATTTCTATTAGTTTTATCAGCTTGCGGTCAGTATGATCTAGTGGAGAAGGGGTAGAAGTGGGATTGCTTCTATGCTCTGAAAGGTAGGTATGCCATAGATCCAGGTATAGACCACTATGCTTGAGGAGATATGGTATCTGTTTGTAATTTGGGCTCAAGTTCAAACAGACTGACTACTGCAGTCTGCATAGCAATACTAAATTCTTGCATGGTCAGTATGAATTTAGAGAGGGGTAAACAGGTAGCAAAGCATCTTTTGGTTGTAGACCAGTATAATCCTGCAAGCTACATCTAGCTTTCAAACTTCTAGGAGCTTTTGATAGGTGGAAGATGGCAGATGACTTAAGGAAAGGATGAAGGAGAGAGGAAGTAGGCAACAGCCACATAGACATAGAAAGTTATAGTTAAAATCTTGTCTTCCAGTGCTTTGGGCAAATCTGTTCTTTGCGTACAAGCTATACTGTTGGAGCTAATGACTAAATTTGCTTTCATTAACTCATTTCTGGAAAGGAAGGAAAACTTGACAGATAATTCATTCGATCATAATCATACCATTTGCAGTACATATTTTGTTAGCTAAGCTGCTATGACGTTGAAGGCACGTTTGATGTGTTTGTGGCTTTGTGCAGAGATTCTCCAAAATTGCAATGCTCTGCGAGATCTTGATCTTATTCTATTGATGTTTCAATCATTATAATATTTCAATGACAAATAGCACTACAAATTGAAATGTTTGAAAGATATTCTTACATGGATTGGTTTAGAGTATAATGGATCTAACTATACTCCATAGCAATGATATTAAGGTGATCATTTATCCGACGTTTCCAATGTTCCATTGCAATCTTCTCTTTCAGAACTGAAGCACTTTTATCTGCTGTCATGCAATTGTTTTACACTTTTTCTTTTCAACATTTTCATGTTTTTTTTTTAATTGCAGGTCTCATGAGCTGGTTTTATAATTGCTCCAATTTGACAAATTACTCGTATAAAGTTGGCTAATCTCAGTTACATGTCAATTATAGTAAGTGTACTTATCCTGAACAGCTTAATAGTCTTTTAAGATAGTTTTTTCTTCTAATGATTCCTGTTGCATTATGGTTCTTAATTTGATCATGTTAACATCTGCTTACTCTTCATACCATTTCTTTGAACTACCAATTTTGCTGCTCCCAGTATCTAAAAGATGGAATCCAAAGCAATCAGTTCAGTTCAGCATGGCTCAAAAGTGGGGGGAAATATTTTCTCAATGTCCACCATTTGCACCGCAATCAGGATTCTTGCTTAAGATGCTTATCGGTGATGTCCATGCAATTTATTTGCCTAGTCAAAGCTCAACAGTATTATCTATGTCGTAATGTATGTTGTAATGTTTTTATAATATATGTAGTTGTTATCATTTAATTCAATGACAGCTATTACAATTCAGGTAGTCCATTTATTGATAGACAATCAAGATCAAGCTAATAGATTGGCAAGCAGATTTGATAGATATGAATCCGATGATCGAGATCAACAGTATTTTATGATGGATGGATGATTTTACCTGACAGGAACAGAGATGAGGAAAACTACAAGCTTACACAATATGGTTTTCAAGATGAGGTATATCCAAAGAGCATGTGAACCATGTCACTGCATTTTTAATTGCTAGTGGGTCAATACATGAGATTTCTGCCAAACATGCAGGGAAGCCTTCAGAAGAGGTACTACTAGGCTGGACAGTGATGAAATATTATTTTTTTCCTCTCTTGGGCTGATTGAAGCTCTAAAATATTCTGCTCTGAATATGCTGGACCAAGTCAGTTACCTGCAAATATCAGAAAACACGAGAAGCTTCAATACCATGTACACAGCTAAGGTCAGTTCTATTGCAAAGACAGGGCAGACAGCAAAGGACCTAGTGCATATATTTGCAACTTGCCACAAAATAATCTCATGCTTACCTCCTGGGAGACATGCTCAACTTTTCTTGGGCTCTTGCAAATTTTGCTTCGAAGTGAAGCAGATAAAAATATTTTATGCCCACTTTGCCGATTTCACTGGGAACATTGTCCAAATTCTGAAGTAAGCAAAATCTATCAGCCATCTGAATGTACCATCTTTGATCAAAGCTCCATCTTTTTGGGTACAGTCAGGGTTTCATCTTGAAGGTGACATCTTAGAATATTGTTAATTTTTTTGTTTTTAAAAATTATTTTAGTTTTTTTATGAAACTTAATTTATGTTTTGTGGTTGTAACATAAGAGAGACACCTCCAAAAATTTGAAAGCATGATGAGGCACTGCTGTGGTACAAATATCTTGGTCCTGTCACTGAGAAGTGAGAACTCGGGCTGCAATGTCAATGTTCTTGGCCAACATTGAGTACAATGGCACACTGGAAATCTTCCTTTTGTGGTTAACTGGTTTGTCCTTTTAATTGGGAGTAATAAATTATCACTTTTTTTTCTTTTTGGAAGGAATGGTATCTTTATAACTATTGTTATTTGGATGAAGGAAAAAATGGAGGTGTTTCCTACTTAAGTAGGGAGCACCATGTTACCTACATTTTTAACCGTAAGATGCATAATGTATAGTGGATAGATTTAGGAGAGAGAAAAAAAATAAGAGAGATAAAATTTAATCTCCTTCGTAGATTTAACATTCTCAATATGGTGCTTCCTAGAGGATACCCTTGATGAATTATTATGTTTGAGGAGAGATGACGAATTTTTTTTTCAATAATACGAGGTGTAACTAATATAAAAAGTAGGAAATTGTGAATAACATGTTTTTTTCTGAAAAAAAAAAATTTTTCATATGTTCTCAAAATGTGCATCCTAATCTCGAATAAAAATTGAAACCTCTTTTATTGAAAATTACATGACATATTAAGTTACCATGACGTGTTTCTAAATTATACACCTATTTTACTATATGAATATTTGTAAATTGTAAATAGGCAGAAAGACGTAAATTACTGCAGGGTCCATCGGAAATCCGTTCTAGTACATAATTGTGATAATACAAAATCATAATATTTTTATTCTATTTCATCCAAACATGTAAAAATATATAAATTCTATTTTTCCTAATCAGCATTTTTCTCGATCAAACAAAAATAGAAACAACATTAAAGAATCCCGAATTCTGAGGAATCCTAATTCTCCCTTTCATAATAAAAGCTCTGCAACAACAAAGGAAAACTATTCAGATATTTACATTTCCCCAAAAACTTCTCAGAAAAATCAGCCAACTAATTATCCGAGAAATTAGGGATTCAAATTTCTCCTCAGCCCATTATTTTCCAACTGTCACTCAACCACAGAAATCTATCTATTTATCGACCTGCAGTCATCAAATCAAATCATTTAATGACCTATAATTACCATCTAATTATATCTCCCCCTTCGTCTTCCACACGAAGGAAAAATTTTAATCCTCTTAATATACTCACATAATGTAAAGGAAGAATTATGAAGAATTAAGATCATTTTTAAAAGAAAAATTAAAAGGACTAAACGCTGATGTCTCTCTCTCTCTCTCTCTCTGCAAACAAGTAATGAAATTTGAAAACAACCTAAACAATAAAAAAAACTCTCCTCTCTCTCTCAACATTCCCCACAAATTCTACGTTTCATTGCAATTACTCTCTCTCTCTCTCTCTCTCTCTCTCTCTCTCTCTCTCTCATTCCATTTCCCAGTTAAAAAAAACCAAACTCCACCGCAAACATATCAAACAACCTCTCTCTCTCTCTCTCTCTCTCTCTCTCTCTCTCTCTCTCATATCAGAAAAGCATGAAGCGAAGTTTGTCAAATAACAAGGCAACGATGCGCCGTGTTCTCCTGCTCTTGTTCTCTATCTCTTCTTTCCTCCCCCTCGTCGCCGGAGGGGCGGCGGCGGCGGCGGCCGTCTCCACGAACGCGTACGATGTCCTGCGCGCCAACGGCCTGCCCGCAGGGCTTCTGCCCAAGGGCGTCAGCGACTTCACGATCGACGACGACGGGCGTTTCGAGGCCCGCCTCGCCGCCCCCTGCACCGTCAAGTTCGAGAGCCGGTTCAGGTACAACGCCACCGTCTCCGGCACCATCTCGCCCGGCGAGATCGCAGGGCTCTTGGGCGTCTCCATAAAAGACCTCTTCATGTGGTTCCCCGTTAACGCCATCCGCCTTGACGGCCTTACCGACGGCGTCATCCACTTTGACGTCGGCGTCGTCGACAAGCGCTACCCGGTCTCCCTCTTCGAGGTGCCTCCGGACTGCGCTCCGGATTCCTCGCCCCTGCCCGACGTCCGGTCGCGTGCTGGTCTTCTTGCCTTCCAGGTAAAATATCTGTGCTTAATTGGATTTGGTAGGATTCGTCCCTCTCCAATTTCGATCATAAACATTTTTGGTCTCGATTGCTTCAGAGTCAATTAAATTCCGGGCGCGAAGTCGATCAAGAAGACAAAGCTCGGAGAGTAGTAATTTGAATTGGATGCGCTCTTGTATCCAAGGATTCAATGGTTACTAATCCAGATGAAACAAATCGATATTTTGATCACTGATGATGGGCCAATAGACGATAGTGGTGATGGTGATAGAAGGAACTATAAAAAAACAGGTTCTTTGATCGCGATTTATTCGGTTTTTAATTAGATCCTTCGGCACATTTCCGCATCAATTCGGATTCATGGGGATGGCCGGTGATGGATGACAAGCAAGTAGGATGGAAGTTGGAGGATTTGTTGTTCCTTTCTACTATGTTTGTGTTAAGTCTGTACTTTGAATGAGTAATTCCTTGGAAAGAGGCCTTTTTGCATATGTAGGAAACCTTTGCTTCTGTATCAGTAATCTTTAGGCAATTGTCAGATAAAAGGTGAGTAATATGTATATGGTAACTTCATCTGCCAAGAATGAATAGATTTTATGTTCTGAATTCCAATTCTGCTATTTTCTTTTATCTTGCTTGTGAATCTGTTGCACTGCTGGCTCTATGATGTGCTGGTTGATTAACCGCGGAAACCTTTGTCGAATTGATAATGCTCACCGATGGGTTTACGAATCATTTTGTTTCTTGTGATCTCGAGCAAATTCTTTCTAATATCTCATGTAAATATACAGGGTTTGCTCAGTGCTAAACTGAACTGCCTGAAGCTGCAATGTCCTGTTTTACTGCAACTCAATCTGAGATTGAGGTCGTATCAGAAATTTTGAGATGGATTGCAGAGATACACCTCAGCACAAAACCTGTGGTAAAGTGAAAAATTGGGCAGGCATTTTGACACCCTTTTTCTGTGAAAGGAGAGTGCTGCTGTTTTTTGTTTCATTGTGGCAATATGAAAGTTATACTTGTTCCTGCAAAATGAACTTACTCTAGGTTTTACAGCATTGAATGGCATCTTGCAGCAGATCTGCAAGAGATCCTAAGAGTAAAGTGCACCATATGCTCAAATGGCTGCAATTTGGGGTCCAAACTTGGTGCAGGATAGATAAGCTCTTGCTGTCATGACCTTCACAGAAATGAGCCTTTTCACTGGATATTGCTTGGCTTGATCACTGAGAGTAAGTTGCTTATCAAGAGTATCCTCAAGGAGCAATTTTTTGTCTGCAATGGAAATCACTGTAAATACCTAGTGATGTATCCAAGGAAAAAAAAAGATGAATGATTCCTCTCTGACAGCAGAGCAAGGAACCAAAGATGCTTCCTGTTTCAGATGCTGTGTGACAGAATGCATTTCTTATTGGTTCTTTGTTTTTTTCTCAATCTCTGCAGTTTGTCAGGGTTCTTCTAATTCTCAGGGTGGAATTCATTGGACAATGCAGCCATTTGCTGTAACGGCTACCTAATCACTTCATATAAAGTGATCTTTTCTCAAAGTTGATTTGATCTTATTTTAAGTGTTAACATAGTCATTCATGAACTGCAGTGTGCTCTCCAATCAGAAGACATGATTGACAGTTGTTTCATGTGCAAAGGATGGTTAAGCTGAGAGTGAGTTCTGTAGAATAATGCACTCAAATTCTAGATCATCCTCCATGAGCATCTTGTTGCCTGCCATTGTGTTGTCTGACACTGCCCAGATCCAGCGAAGTGTATGATTGGAAGGATTTGGTATTATGTTCCAAACCTGGGTCCAGCTGGTCACCACTGGCTTAGCAACTTCGCATCTACCAAAGGCTAACTGGTTCGTTCCAGAATTACTGCTGTGTGACATATTCTGGGCAACTAAAGGCTCATGTGTCTTTTTATTTTATTTTTTTTATCAAGAGCGCAGAATTATTAGCACTCAATTAATCTGATGTTCATATAAGTACAATAAAAATAAATTCCGATCAAATTAATAATTTCAAGAGCTAGAAATCGATGTTACTAATTTGTTCATTTCTCAATTCCGGAATACAGATCCGTTAATTATCTGTGTCATCTAAATTCAAAACTATTTTTCTATAATTTCTACTTTATACTTTTATATAAAGCTCCTTTCGTTTATTTAATTACGCCATTACAATACAAGATTGAATCAAAATTGTTGTGATGCAGATTTCCCCCTGCATCGGATAGACGCATAAATACATAACCAATTAACCATCATATCGAAAAAAAAGATGCTTCGGAACTCACTCTTATCTTTAAATGCTAATTTATAGTTTCTGTAATGTTATGAAATCTTCGTACAAATCAACTCTGGGAAAAAGGGATATATTCAACGGGAAAATAAAAGTGGTATTGAAATAATTTTAGTTTTCACAATGGGAAACGTGATGGAGTAACTTCTTTTCCGCATAAATGATAAATGTGGCGAAATGCTGAAGGGAATGATTTTGGAGGATATGCTATGGGAGTTTCCAAGGGCAGCAAAAGCTCATCTCTTTTTCCCGGCCTAACCCATCTGTTTGACATAAGACGAATCAAATCTATTTTGCATGCACGATTTAAAGAGTTAATAACGGTTAATATTAGCAACTAAAAATTAGTGATTAATTAATAACCAATTAATTATTAAAAATTTAAAAAGTATTTAATAAATACAGTGTTTGAATCGATATATAAATATAAAATGATTAAAAAAGATAAATAGTTCGTATTATTATATATATTTTTAAATTAATAATAATAATAAAATAAATAGTTAACCAAATAGTTTATAAATTAATAGAATAATAATACAATAGTCATATGGTATAAAAGAATAAGTGCATTTATATAAATAATAAGTGATAATAAAATATTTTGAGGGTATATTAGGAAATAAATTTTAGCACGCTAGTAGCTACCTTAGATGTTAATCTTTCAAATGTTACAAAACTTTAGGTTTCAATCGTTTGTCACTATTATTAAATATATTTATCAAACATATTAATTAGCATATTGACTAACATATTACACACTATTGTGGACGTTATTTTAAGATGTGTCAAACAATGCATTAATCACATCGTTTAGTTCGAGTTTTTCGTGCGGGATAAAATTTCAAAAATTACGGTGGCGAACAAAAAAGATCTTGTTAAGTATCTTTTAGATTTACACTTCGATCGTATTGACATTTAGACTTTATTTGGATTATGGTATTAGGAAAGATAAGATGGTACATGGATGAAGTAAAAAAAAATATGTTTGAATAGAAAAAAAATATATAAGAGCCATAAGATTTTTGGAGGGGTAAATTATACTTATAAACTTCAAATTTTTATTTCACCAAATTGATGAAATAATAGTAGCAATTTTTTTTCTAAACAAAATTTTCCTTTTGAATAACTCTTTATAATGTTTTCTAATTAATTCAAAATGATATTCTTTATCATATAATTTTGATTTATGATAGAGAGAACATTTAATTTGACAAAATTTTGATGTTCATTTATTGGTTTGTCTACTTCATTTTTATTTTATAATTTCATCTATTTAACTTATATTTGTTCAAGTTTATTTTTTTTTCGTGCTGATTTCTTGTCAAAATTTTTTTATCTATTTAATGTTATTATAAATTCTATCATCATTTTTCTCATTTGCCTATACTTGGATGTCTTTCTCTTTCTTAGTTAATTTGATTCATATGGTTATAATATTTCTAATTTAGTAACTTAAGATGTTGTTATTGCTCATATTGATGCAATTGTTATATTTTTCAATCTTTTTATATTTATTTCTCATCTTCATTGTTTTTTATTTTTAAGAGAATAAAAATATAAAAAAATATTATAAAATAGAACTACAAAATACATTAAGAGAAAAATATTAGAGGTAAGAGAAAGGAAAACATATAAAGAAGAAAAAAGAAAGATAGATGGATAAAATATGAAAGAAAATTTTACTAAAAAGTCTCATATGAAAAATTAAATGAATATACAATATTATCGTATTTATTAAAGATCATAAATAATAGTATATAATAAGAAGTAAAAGTAGTTTTTATTTAAACTTAAACAAAACTTAATTTACTTTAGCTCATGCATTATCGTAAAATAATAATTCACTTTATTCTAATCATCTATCTCATACGACAGTTAATTTCCAAATAAAACACATATGTGAAGCTTTAAACTTTTATATTAAAATGTTGATAAACGAGTTTACAAGGATGGTCAAATAACTACACAATTATGCAAATTTATACTCATTTAAATAAACATATGTAATGCAAATAATGATATCGTATATTTTAAAGTTTCGCTTGAGGCCATTAAAAGTAAATTCATGAGAAATTCATTTTTGAAGGAAGTAGAATTTTAGAAAGTAATTTATCTTCATCATCAAATATGACGAAAAAATGTTCTTATAAATATAAAATAAGAAACACGGATTTTTTTTTTCAAATTTTAATTATTTTTTCTGATCAATATGTATATATATATATATATATTATTTGCAGATAAAGAAAATAATTTTCTGATTATCACATGTAATGGCCACTTAAAAGTTTAAATGTAGCACATTTAATTCGTGCAATAATCGACCACAGAAACAAAGAAAAAAAACATTTCTTGTGGTCACGAAACAAGTCGCCGTACTCCTCGATCTGCAATGACACAAATACCCCTCCCTTTTTGTTTCATCTTATCCACTCGCTGAGGACTATTCCGTCAATTTCCACCACCGCCTCCTCTCCGCTTCACGTCCACCGCTCGTTAATTTTTATATCCAAGCAGCCAAAAAAACCAGTGAACGGTTCACAGCCAGAAATTTTTGCTCTTTCTTCCTCGCGCGCGATGGCCCTTCGGATCTCGCTCTCGTCCTCTCCGGCCATTCGCTCGCCGTCTCCGGCGACGTCTTCTTCCTCGTGCTCTCCTCGGTCCCTCGTCCCCGGCCGATCCTTGCACTGTTGGCCCGCCCGCAGGGCGCCCTTCCTGAAGGAGAGCGCCAAGGATGCTGGGCGAGGCAGCGGCTCCGTGGCGGCCAGGTCGAGCTTGGAGACCACCGTGCCGGCCGTCGGTCGCGTGACGGAGGTGGACAAGGACACCTTCTGGCCCCTCGTGGAGGCCGCCGGCGACAAGGTCGTAGTGCTCGACATGTATACCCAATGGTATGAGGACCATATCTCAGTCTTAGTATAGGAACTGTTAGATTTGCTACACACGCAGGTGTTGCAGTGTTCTCTGACAGGACTTGTTATTTTGCTATTGGGGTCCTTAGATCGGGAATATGGATTTGGTGGATTTGCTACACACAGGTGTTTGCATTGCCAAGACTTGAACTTGTATATATATGACAAGTTGCTATGGGAATGTTAACTGCACTTTTCTTGAGATAGATTTGCTATGAATTGGCATGTTTGGAACTTAATGGACTTGGCATTATAGTCATGTAAGGCGATGAACAGTGTGGAGTAATATCTTGCAGACCTTGGCATGTTGCAACTGGCGCATTTGCATGGGGAAACACTTAGCTTGCTCACTGCATTGACAAGTGTTGGATAATAGTAGTTGGAAATCTATCTACAGCATGTTCAGGTGCTAAAAATTGATGAAACTTAGGATCTAATGAGCATGGTTGGTTATAATGTTCATAACTGAGAATTGGATTAATTTCCTTGACTGGTGAATGCTTGTACTGGCATTGAGGTTATATCTAGTTTTCACAACTCTGATATGGAAGAAATATCCTTGGAGTTTATTCTTCACTTAGGTTTGTAATAAAGTAACTCATCTCTTTTCACCTCCTCCAGATATTACAGTAATGATTCAACAAACCTCTTAAGCATGCTCCTAAAGATTATCTTCCAGACTACATAAAGCTATGGAATTGGAAAAATGCCACTAAAGCATTTGAAAATCTTGTTTCTGTTACTATCAAGATTTCTTTTATTACCTTTCAGGATTTCTCTTTCTGTGTTTTTTTTCTTCTGTATTCAGAGTCATTTACAGCAGTTTGGAAATCTTTATGTTTCACTTGATAGGTAATTAAGTTATGTGATATTTGCAGGTGTGGCCCTTGCAAGGTGATAGCTCCCAAATTTCAAGAATTATCTGAGAAATATGATGATGTTGCCTTTATGAAGCTTGACTGCAATCAAGATAACAAGGTTTGATCATTTGTCCTCTTCATGTCAGTGTTTTTTCTTCCAAGTTACTTTTTATCTGACCTTTCAAAAAAAAAAAAAATCTGCAGCCACTGGCCAAAGAATTGGGTATAAGGGTTGTCCCTACCTTCAAAATACTCAAGGATGGCAAGATTGTAAAGGAAATAACTGGAGCAAAATTTGATGATCTAGTTTTGGCCATTGAGACAGCGAGAACTAGTTAACCCTCTAGCTTGTCATGTCTTGCTTCGTGACCGCTTCACCTTTCACAATGTATACTATGTAACTTAGCTTGAAACATTTCAAGTGTTCATTAGTTGTATTGGTTTGGGTGTTGTGAGTCCAAACCCTATCTAGTAAAGATAATGATGTTATTATTTGTGGTCAATCTCACAAGTATGTCCCTTGAAAATTCAGGTTTTCCAGCTATATAAAATTGGTGAGTAATCTAGATTTCATGTTGGCTATGGATCCTATTCTGTGGTTTCTTCACTATGTAACCAGAGAGAAACCAACTCTGAATTCTGGTTGAATTAACAGTTCCCATAGGCAGATGTATAACCTGCTTGTGCTCATTACTTATGAAGGCCCGACCATACAAAATACATGTTTCTACATTCTTCTGAAGACCCCTACCAGTAATCATAAGCAGTATTTTTGCATTTGGTTTGGGATTGAAGATTACACAATTAATCTACTTGATAAACAATGGAATGCATTCTGCTGATGTTTTAGTTCTCTTCATGAAAGTATGAAAGTAATCCTTCTTCACTCACCTACCTCTATGTTGACCTTTTTTCCTAGGCCCTCTAGTGCAAATACAATTTTCTACATTGTCAAGTTTAGTTTACAATGTTTCTTTCCCTTAGAGAGAGAATATAAACTTGATTATTAAAATTGCTCCAACATTTTTTCAAGGGAGGGTCCTGGTGTGTTGCAATCGATGCGGAAACATAAGAATTTAAGCATCAATCAAGAAATGAACTCACAACGAAAACTTCTGTAAGATATAAGAGCATGATATCAATAGATTTTATTGTGTGAACATAGGTTTAAACATATATTCATAAAGATAATGACATATCATAAAAATAAGGACTTAATGACTTAATGAACACTATTATATGCAACCATTCGTCACGAACATCGTTATTAATCTAAATCACCTGCGTGAATCCAAAGTGCACAAAATAATATTCCGTTCAAAGTATGTAGATATGTCTATGTGGCATAACTTATGATCAATATCTATGTGGCATAACATATGAGCAATGCATCAATATATAGATGACAGTAAATTGAAATGTGATAATATACTTGATTAAATCCATAATTGATCTTTAAAACTTTAGCACATTATGGATACCATCCAATCTTATCACTATCAATAATTAAGCCATGACAAGGACATTAATTGCTTTATTACTAAATAATGCTCAAAATATTCATGCCAAATTTATTTTGTCTTATGACCATAGAAGTATATATATTTCATATATATTTATCTAGTCATAAGTTGTCAATTTTTAATAAAATCAATTGTCAATGAACCTTTATCAATGCATTAAAAACTTTGGTTACGCTTTCAACTCCATATGGTTAGCTAGGAAAGGTCATTGTGTGCACCTAATTATCACTTACATAGGAGAGCTGCATCCCACCTCCGAGGCCAATAGTAAACAATAAAGATAAATATCTCAATCACCAAGGAGACAAATCATAGTTTCAAAGCTCCAATTCAATCAACTAACAACTTCGAAGTTTATTGCTCCAATTCAATCAACTAACATCTTCGAAGTTTATTTACGATTGAGCATACATAACACACTGACATGTTAAACATTTGCAAATAAGTAAGACATGAACAAACCAAAATCAATCCAATAACTTGTGTGCATATGTTGCGAGAAATAGCGAGAGAATAAACACACACAGCGAGAGAATAAATACACACAAAAGACACAAGGAGTTAACTAGGTTCATCATACACAGGGCTATGTTCTTGAGGATGACAGAGTTCTCTCTTTGACGTGAAAGAAAATGACATATGATACAATATGTAGAATTACTGAAACTCTAGACCAGTGATTCTTAATATATAATAGGAAACACAAATTTCATACCCTCTAGGTTTTGATAGCTTCGTCCCCAAACTTGGATCCCCCTTCGATCTCCCGCAAGTTCGTTGTCTCAACAATGAGACCCACATATAGGACAACAACTTAAAACTCAAGGCATTATCAACAATAAACGTTTGTAATATATTCGACGATCATATGAATTTATTGCTAGATTAAGATTCAAAATTTTATCAATAACATAGGAACTAGATTATCCTGTCTCAATATCAACAATCAATTTGTTTGTAACAATAAGCATGATATGAACAAGAAGAACAAATAACAAGTTTAATCCATTCTTGCACAATCAACATTAATAGCTTCTATCTTAGTTTCATGTACAAGGGCAATTCCTCTTGATGAAACTCGATGAATCATCAAATGCCACAATGTCAAATTCTCATTTATAAAAGGAGAAGTGTATCCTTTTACATATTGAGCACCCTCTTTGAATTTCTTCTTTAGCTCTTTTTCAAGTTCTAGCTTATCCACCTTCTTCCCCTCGTCTTAACTTACTCACTTTTAATCTCCTCTTAGTGCTCCACAAATAATGGAGGAGAGGAGAGCTCAAAGCCTTAACATATGGGGGGTTTCTATTTGGGCTATTGAAGAGAGAAATGAGATGGGGAAAGAAGGTAGAGAGTATGTGGTAAATATTAAGGGTTTTAAGTAGGATTATAGAGACACGATCAAATTATCCTTCCTAAGAATTAGGATTATTACATTCAAGGTAGCAATCTCGACGTGGAAGTTTCATCGTGGCAGCTTTGTGACTGACAATGTTGATCCTGCACATCAACTTCTACTAGGACTAGAAGATTATTAGATAAGTTGGATTAGGATTGGTGTTTAACTAGTAGTCAAAGTAGGACTCTTTGTACTATAAAACATCTTTGCTCATCAATGAAAGATATGCATATGAGTTAGTACGTAAGTTTATCTCCACTGTTTCTTACGCCTTTCCTCTATCTTTCCTGTGCTACGTCGCCGGGCCTTCAGTTGGTATCAAAGCGAGGTTGAGTCCCGACGCCGGCGGCGGCGGCGGGATGAAGCAATGCAAGGCGGATGAGCCAACGTTCTTCTCCGACGATGGTGGGAAGAGGTCACGGCGGCGGCGAGTGAGTTCGCTAGCAGCTTCTGAAGAAGAAGAAGAAGAAGAAGAAGAAGAAGAAGAAGAAGAAGAAGAAGAAGAAGAAGAAGAAGAAGAAGAAGAAGAAGAAGAAGAAGAAGAAGAAGAAGAAGGAGAAGAAGAAGAAGAAGAAGAAGAGTGCAAGAAAGAAACAGAGGAAGTTGAAGATTCTCCTATTGTGAGTTCTTCATACAGCAGCATCTGGAGCGTCGTCAAGCGCTCCCACAACAGCGACTCGACGGAGGCGACGTCCTCTGGATACGCAGCTGTCGGGAGCGAAGAGGAGTTGGAGGGAGCGACAACGTGACATTTCCACGCCATGAGAGGACTCTAAACACCATCGGCGACGCTGGTTTGGACAAGTCTAAGAGAGGGCCGAGTGGGCGGAACTCAGCAGCCAGGCAGAGTCATCGTCACGGCGGTGGCGTCACGGAGCCTGAGGTTTGACGGCACTGCCATTCCCCGGCGGCTGGACCAAGTGGCTTCAGCAAGGTGGATTGTCTTCTTCTCAGCAGGTGAATTACTCCAAGATGCTGCGAAGCATGCAAAGGGGGTTGAGCGGTGATTTCTCGTTATCTTCGATGGAGTCGGAGGCGGCAAACGCGATGCTTGATGCGTTGGTAGATGAGGAGAACAAGCAGCGGCTGCTTCGGCGTCGAGACAGCAAATGCAGCGCTCATTGCTGCTACTGTTGAGGTCGAAGCTGAGGGTGGTGAGCTGGTAAATTCCAAGGAGGACATGAAGTAGCAGAGAAACAAAAGAGCAAGGAGAGATGAGAAACCAGCTTCCGAGAGACCCTACTCCAGGAGTCGTAACATAGACAATGATGATGTGTCACAATACAACAAAAGAACCAGAACGAGGATGAAGTTCCTTCTGCAACTGAGAATAATGCAAATTCCGAGATCCTAAAAAAAAACTGGTTCATACAGCAAGGATCATGTGATTCTTGGTGGAATCAAGAATATTTCTGAGCTGCCTGAAGCACCTCGATCTCGATCATATATGTTCAGGTGCTGACTAAGGTGGTCGAAGCCATGTTGGAAGATCTATTGATCATGGAAGGTGGAGTGCTCCGAAGGACCAATCTATTGACAAGGTCAAAGAATGGGAGTCGGCTAATGTGCAGAGACGAGATGACAGAGGCATGCAGGTGAGCACATTGCAGGTGACGGTGCCTTCACTCGTTCCACGTGGCTGGAGACTTGGAAGAAGACACAAAGGCCTGGCAAAATGTTACTGGCGACATCTACCTAAACAAAGCAAGTTGCATGCATGCATGCGTCGTGCATACGTAGGTTTACATGATTAGTCTCCGAAGGAAGGTCGACACATCTTGCGTGAAAGAGAAAGAAGGATCCATCGTCGAAGGCCTTAGAAGCAAGTGCGCCAGGGGTCTCCGAGGAGGGTGGCAGCAGACGAAGATGATGAAGTCCTTGGGGAGCAAATGTCCCGAAAGGAGTAGAGGACGAGAAGGTTCCAGCGGCAAGGAGAAGGAGAAGAAGACTGGCCATTGATGGAGCCGAGGAGAAGGACGTCAAGGAATATCGCGTGTTGCAGGGAAGAAGCCCAGAACAGGTGCGGCTGCAGCAACAAGCACACACTCAACATCGGCGATGGCTGAAAACTGACGAGCAGATGCGCTCGGGCAGGAGAAGAGTTGAGGTGGCAAAGGACCATCATAAAGAAGAGGATGTCACCAAGAATGGAGAAGGTCATCTCTCGTGCAGAGGTGTGCGAAGAGGAAGAGCGCTAGCGTATCCTTCAGAATGTCGAGGTCACAAAGAAGCGCGAGGAGCGGGGTGCTCTGGATGTAGAAGTTCTTTGTGTTGGCAGGTTCTGACAAGAACGACGCGCACTCAAGGTTTAAGGCGGAGACTGTGTCGAAGGACGGACACGAAGCTGCAGGACGGAGGCCATGTCCGTGTCGAAGGATTGATACGATGCTGCGGGTCGGAGTGTCGTGTCGGAAAGGACTGACACAGTGCTACTTTTGATCGATGTTGCTACACGCGACACTGGTCAAGTGAGTCTACCTATTGGTGGCCGAGTTCATCGACTGCGTGTCGACGATCGACCAGTGAACGGCGGAAACTACGCATGATGCGTAGCACGACATTGATCAGGTGAGCCCACCTGTGGGTGGCCGAGTTCATCGACTATGTGACAATGATCGATCAGTTGACGGAAAGGACTACGCGGGGTGCATAGTCACCGCGCATGTCAGGAGGGCAGTAAGGCGATGGGTCGCGGTACGCGAACATCGAGGCCGATCTGATCCAGCTCCGAAAGGAGGAGTGAAGCATAACTCTAGGGCGAGGAGTTGAAGGTGTGCGACATCAGCAGGAGGTCATCGGAAGACATCAACTACTCGAAGGACCGTAGTAGTTCCCCTCTAGCCGAAGACCAGATTGAGAATTGACCGGGGTGACAAGTTCCTCTCTAGTGTTAAATTAATGTCAAGATTAAGGGGAGTATGTTGGAAATTTAATCCTGCACATCAACTTCTACTAGGACTAGAAGATTATTAGATAAGTTGGATTAGGATTGGTGTTTAACTAGTAGTCAAAGTAGGACTCTTTGTACTATAAAACATCTCTGCTCATCAATGAAAGATATGCGAATGAGTTAGTATGTAAGTTTATCTCCCCTGTTTCTTATGTCTTTCCTATGCTACATCGCCGGTTGCCGCTTGGGTCTTCAGACAAGAGTAGCAACTACTGCAGAAGGTTGAACTTGTTGTCTCTGTGATGATTTGCAAATGCGATGTGCTGAAATTGGTCCATCAGTGTGGCATGGAATGATGACGACATTGGAAAGGACAATGACATGTTCTAGAGATGATGGCAACATCATGTTGCGCAATGATGGTCGTTCATGAGCAGCCGTAGAGGACCCTCGTTGTCATAGCGTGAAGCATATGCATCGATCGCATTGTGTAAATTTGTGCAATAATCTGATGACGAGAGGTCAATAGGATTATTACATAGCTGTAGAGGACGACGATGTCGCAAAGGCCATGTGCAGAGCGTCACAATGTAGCCAACAATGTCTTGAACAGGTGGCGATGGAAGAATTGATGGCTGAAATTGCGTGGAAGGTGGTGATCGGCGAACAAGTAGAGATTTCGTGACCAACAAATTCCTACTGTGCGTCCGCAAAGATTTTAATTTTTGGCGGATAAATCTTGGCCGTACGTTCGTGATCGGATGGTTGGAAAGGATCCAGTTTGGAGGAGATGTTGCAACATCATGACTTTGTTCTCATACCAATTTTAACGAAGATCTACTAAATTTATTTACTTCTAAATCCTAATCAAATTATCCATTAAAGAAATAAATTATTGGAATATTCAGTCATCCAAATTTGTGATTCAAAAGAACCAAACCATGCACAAGTATTTATAACTAGAGGAAAGATCAATTATCAGGATAGAAAGCCGACCTTGTTGTTTGTCAAGTGGAGGTGGGGATAATGTCTCATCTTTGATAAAAGCATTGTTCATCTCATCGTTAAGTTGCTTCAATTGCAATTCCAAGGCCTCTTTAGTGAATTCAGGAAAAAACCTAAGCAAAAACATGCACACACACCAAAAAAAAAAAAAAAACCATCAAACTGACTCCTGCAAGAAGAGGTGCCAAAGAAAATTCGAAGCAGGAGAGCTCTCTCACTCACTTGGAGGGTAAGCCGCCATGTTGACTGCCATCTCCACTGAACTCCTCGCCTTCTTCTTTCCGCACTTCCGCATTCGCCTCATTCGGTTTTGCCTTTTGCAGTAATAACCCTGAGCAGGGAGTTGCAGAACCCCTGCAAAGTCGAAGCTTCATCTTTAAATCACAAGTTTAAATCTTGGCAGCCAGAAAATAAAAATCATACTTTTGGGCACTGAACGAGATGCATATACCTATCGGAAACGAGTAAAATGTAGAAAAAAAAAAGAAATGATTTGGTTCAGCAATCCATTGTTGCAGAGGCATAAATCAAATTAGATGAGTAAAAATTCGATCTTGGTGGAAGAATCTGCAGGATATATCTGAAACACGATAAACCCGAGAAAAATAAAGCTGGGAGCAGCATGTAGAAAAACCTGGAGGGGCCGAAGCGGCGAATTCTTGGGGGGCTCCCGCGGGAGAGGGAAAGCGACCAGCCTCGCGGCGAGGCGTCGGTGGGAGATGGCGCTAGCGCCGGCAGCGGAGGGGCAGACCTTGAGCGCGGCCGGCAAAGAGGACGAGGAAGCCATCAGCCACAAGCTCCGAGTATTCAGGAAGGAGTGGGTTGTGTGGGGGAGAGAGTGGATACAATTTAAAAAGGGATTTGATTTTGTTGTAAAATTTGGCTCCGATAAATGTATAAAGAACATATTTTGTCAACTGAGTTACGACTTTTTTTTTATTTTGCATATGTTTTGTGCTTTACATGTTTATATAATCATTACATATTTGCTATGTACGTGCTCGCTTGCTCTCCTTGTTAATATCTAAATATCTTTTGTCACTTTCAACTTCTAATATATGATTCGCACACCTAGTTAATAACGTAATCGAATCGACGAGTCAGGTTGAATTAGTTAAGCCAAATAATCGAATCGAATATTATTAAAAAAATATTAAAATAAAATAAATTTATAATTTTAATGAAAGAATCACAAATAATATGATTAAATATAAAAAAAATTACTTTCAAATTATATTAATTATGATCAATTAATATTTTATTTCATATGAAATCTATTAATACAAATATATCTTAAATAATCATTTATTCAAATACAAATATCAATTAAAGAATTTATTTAATAATTAAAAAAAACATAAAAAAATCAAAACATCTAAAAGGACTAAAATTATAATATTTTCATATCTCAAAGTCCACATCATTTTTTCCCAAAAGCCAGCCCATTTTTCTAAAACCTAATTTTCTCTTTTTNTTTATAGTATGTCCTAGTTCATTTGGTTTTAGTGCTTCTTAAGATGTATCATTTTTAAAGGGATTTGTCAAACTAATTATTTTGTTGTTTAATTTGAGATAAACAATTATTTTTATGACTATTTTCACTTTAAAACCTTAAGATGTTACCATTTTGAACATTGCTTATATTAATGTAATTATTATCTTATTTTTTTATTCTTCTTATATTTATCTCTTATTTATAATCTTTCTTTTTTTTCTTTTAAGAGAATAAAATATAAAAAAAAATGAAAGAGAAATGCAAAATACATTGAAAGGAAAAAGAAAAATACCAGACATAGAAAATTAAGATATATAAGGAGGAAAGAGACAAAATATATGGAAAAAATAAAAAAATAAATGAAAGAGTTTCAAGTGAAAATGAAATTAATATATAATGTTATTATGGATCATAAACAATATATAATAAAAAATAAAATGATTTTTTATTCAATTTTATTCTTTTATATTATATATTTATTAAGCTTTTATTCAAATAAGACGTGATTATCAACTCCTAGTTTTTTTTATTCCAATAATAATTCACCAAATTATATTTTCCGATCTCATCATCTCATCCCACCTCTTTACTAATTAATTTTCAAACAAAATCTAAAAGTTAACATATAAATCTTCTATATTTTTTATCTCACATTTTAAATCAAAATTTAATTGGCTGATTTCTGACTCAATTCCTTATTAGTTTTAAGTTATATACATTTGCGTAAAAACAGATGAATTATCTTGCAGTATAAAATAAGAAAAAAACAACAGAAACATGTGTTGCCTAAGAAAACATTTCTCATCCGGTGGTTTATCTTATAAGTCTATTTTGCAATATATAATAAGAGGTTTTACTTGCAACATGCGGTCATTTTATTCTATTCCTATCCGTCTCCCGTATCGTGTTGCTTCCCTCCGCATAACGTTTCCCTCGAAGGGCTCCTTTGGATTCTGTTCTTGAGGTGAGTCTTCCTCATCCAATTTCTATTGCAATTTTTGGATAGAATATGCTCTGGATTTGTCCGCCGTATTGTTCTTGCCCCAAAATTTATCGTGATGCTTGGAGGATTTTGGTTTCAGAAATCATCGGTGGTCTTTTTGTTGTATAATTTAAGAATGGGGCATTAACTGTTTATTTGGCAATCCAATATATTTTTCGTTCGATTCCTGGAATGTTTGTTCAATTGGATGCATAGATTGTTAAAGATGGAACTTTAGGGTTATTTTGATTCGCTCTGTAAGGACTTCTAATCCTAAATATTTGTAGGTTTTAAATTGCAATTTTTTTAGCCGTATACGTGAAATTTCCCAATTCTGTGGGTGAAAAAATGGGGGGTTTTTTGTTCGGGGCGTCTGCTTGAACAATTAAAGGGCTACTAGAATTAAGCATAGCACATGGATTCTATACCAGGGTATGTTTGTTTTTATGTGCAGAAAAAACTAAATGCATATTATGATGGAATTAAGCATAGCACATGTTTGTTTTTAGTTCAAGTTCCAACTTTCACTTGTAAGATTTTTTATGATGGAATTCATATTCTGGAATTCATATGAAGGAATTCATATGTGGGCCTTCTTCCAAGGTCATTGATCTAATTTTTATGATGGAATTCATATTCTGGAATTCATATTTTGGAATTCATATGTGGGCTTTCTTCCAAGGTCATATATCAATGTATTAGAAACTTCTTTCATTGGAGACTGTGTAATACCGTTTATGGGGTTTCTGTATCAATGTAATTATGTTGGTTGGTATTTCTATACTTTTATTTTTTGTTTTGCTTTCGGGTCTGTAACTTCCTGTAAATGACATGCATGTTTCTCTTGCTTGCTAATATCTACAGAGAAATTTTGTTGAGAGCATGGCTGGATATTCAATATTATGTTACCTGCTTCAGGTACTCATTCTGTATTCTTTTGTGAGCCAATATGTAATCTGGTATAAAACTAAATGCCTGCTGATTTTTGTGCCTGCAGATTTGATTCCTGCAAAAATGTAGTTCAAGTTCCAATTTCTGTGCCTGCAGATTTGATTCCCATGAAATCTGGTATAAAACTAAATGCATTTGTCATGAAATCTTGTTCCAATTTTATCTTGTTCAATCTTTCATATTTTATTGCATATATTTCCAAGTGGTCAAGGTGTTATTAGTCTTTCACACAAATACTGCATGATACAGTTTATCAGTTTTGTTGAATAAAGTCAATAGTAGATCATATCGTGATTCTGTTTGGAGTGAAGTCACTGCTTTTGTTTAGCAAAGGGATGATGTGCTGTGATATTAACTTGCATGCAACTTAAATTGTTTTAAAGTTTTTTCTGTTTCACTGGTAGAACTATTAATGTAATCTGGTATAAAACTAAATGCCTGCTGATTTTTGTGCCTGCAGATTTGATTCCTGCAAAAATGTAGTTCAAGTTCCAATTTTTGTGCCTGCAGATTTGATTCCCATGAAATCTGGTATAAAATTAAATGCATTTGTCATGAAATGTTGTTCCAATTTTATCTTGTTCAACTTAAATATTTTATTGCATATATTTCCAATTCTGCTCTTCAAGTGATTATTTTTTATGCAGGCAAACATTTTTGTTTCGGGGTCTCAACTGTCGGCAGAAATCAAGGGGAATGGCCATGTAGTTGTCAAAACCTGTATTTTTTTCCTTTCAGATTAATGATCGACGAGAATTTAATGTAGTTGTATTATTTTTTCAATTTTCTATGATACATCGGAAACATGAGATGTTCAACTCGTGAGCAAGATTTTTTTGCAATTTCCTGTGAAACATCTTTGCAATTTCCTGTGATACATCAGCAACATGGTGGTGTACCTCGTTGCTGCGAGGTGGTACGTGTACAAGGAGCAGATGGCGGCTGCTGCAGAGGACGGCAGCATGACAGGGGCGGAGTCGAGTGAGGAAGCATGCTGCCATGCATGACATGAGAACCTTAAAGGAGAGAATTATGCTTGTGTGTGTGTGATGTGAATCCCTACAGCTTTATTTTGTTATGTAGATTACTGCTTTGCTATGTAATCCTTGTGGGTCACATTAATATATATATCTAATATGCTGCCTGCCTTAACAGCAGAAATTTCATATATATATCTAATCTGAATGAGCCTGCAATCACTGAAAGTTCCTAGAAGTTCTTCTACCAAAAGTAATGCCACCAATCACTGAAAATGTCATGAGTTAAGAGAGCTACAATTTCCTCTCATTTGTGCCAAAAACCTACAAAAGTATATTCAGATTTCAGACAAAAGTTTGCAATGAGACACATTGTCACCTTTGTATGATATTTTGCTCCAAAGTTAAGTTTTCATTTACATTTGCTTGTAAAAGAAGATAATTTGCAATTTACAGACATGATGAGTGCCAGAACAAATCTAGGCTGATACAGAGAGCTCAACAGTTTGAGAAACTCCCTGAAATACTTGTAACTTGCTTCTTGGTGCTTATAATTTCTTTGTTATGTCTTCTAAATATATGTAAAATAATAACACTTATGAGAGCCAGCAGCCACACAAACTTGACGCTCAATCCTCCATGGTGCTTGTTGTTTTCTTAATTTCTTAAGCAGCTCCTGCGATTAAGAAAGGTGAAATGGCATAATGAGAACTGATTTTGTACAAGTATGAAGAATATCTATCGTATAAAGCAAAGCTTATGAGCAGCATGTCCTTCTGGCAGCACTGTTAGCGCAGGTTCTAGTTTCTGGCAGCATGCAAGCTCAAGTTCACTGAACAACAACTTCATGTTTCTATGCCATTCTTATTAGCAGTGGTGTAGTAGTGTAATGTTTTCTGAATTCTAGTTTACAAATTGACCCATTGCTATGGGTGCTTTCTGCTTGCAGCATTACAATTCAACTAATTGCAATTCAAAATAATAGTACACACAAGAAATCGAGCAAAATAAAAAGCGAAGGATTCGATTACCTCCGCACTCATTCCGAGCAATATTTTTTCGCAACTACAATTTATTAAGATCCAAAGCAACAAACATTACAAAAGTATGTAGTCTTCAACATACAACAAAGTAGTTAAATACCATCCACAATCCTAAGATAACATCAAGACTACTAGTAATAACCATCCACAATCCTAAGATAACATCATGACTACTAGTAATAAAAGTAAAATAAATGTTGTCAACTTCCAAATCGATAGAGTGACAAACTTCCGCTTCATCATCTTTTCAGGTTCCACCTTTGAGAGTTGGCTTTCAAGGTCTCGTTGTATTATCTCATTTTCCCTCT
>LTAE01000273.1:0-28251 GCA_001647135.1 Pontederia paniculata | reverse complement strand
AAAAAATGGTTCAACTCAAATCAAGATGAAAACACATTGTAAGAAGTGGAAGGAATTAAAATAAAAAAGAAAAATTGAAACACTAGGAAAATGAAAAGATAAAAATAAAATAAATATAGGAAAATATTTGATAGGAAAAATTAAAAAAGGAGGTGAAAAGAAATAAAATAAAGTGAAATAAAAATAAAAGTGATTCAAAGTAAACTAAATTAATATGACATCATTATTATTATTATAAAATAATAAATAAACAAATATTCATATATCAATCATCATCATTAATAACCATACAATAAATACTAATTTATATTATATCTAATTTTAGTAGGTATTATTATATTTTTATATATTATATAGCATTAATAGTACTATATAATATTATAAATTATTATAAATATATTATTTTAATAAAATTCGGTTCAATCCGGTTGAATCTGATCCAATCGATCCAACCGCGACCGAGTTAGACGTCCGGTTCGATCTCCGGTCCGATTTTAAAAACATTGATAATAACTAATTGAAATAACTTCTTATATGTACTAACTCCTAGGCTTGTGGAGCTCTATCCATAGAACATTTCACTTATTTTCTTTATTTGTTGGTATTTTCCTTTTATGTCTTTTCATCTTTCATCACATTGCATGTTATCTAATGTCAAAAGTAGAGAGCAATTTTTTGATATATCTTTGAATTCATGAAAGTACAATGTTCCTTTTTAATCATTAGTTTGTGTTTACTGCATTGTCATTTCATATTATATGATAATATACATTTTTTTATTAAAAAAAATTATCACTTATTAAATTATCAATAATGTACATAACCTTATTTAGTATCCATGGATAATATGTCTGACATTATTTATCATCTATTTAAATAAAATTATAGAACATCATCACTTGATTGACAATTCAGATAGTCACTCTCTTCTATGAACAATTCCAATTGTCACTTCACAAATAATCTGTAGAGCATGTCAACATAAATTATCTACAAAAATTAAAATAAGTGAATAAGACAATGTGATGAGCCCAAGTAATTTAATAGAATACCAACAATATAAAAAAATTACCTCTATAAAAATATTTCCTTACCTCCTTGCGTACTTAGAATTAACATTTAGGTTAAGATTAATTCGTCTCTTTACTATAAAGATCCCATTACTAATGCCATATATACACATGTGTAGATTACAAAATTGTGAAGTGGAGATGGAAGGGTTCATTAATTATAGTCATCTTTCTTTTTTTATTTGATATTAGGTACTATTCAATTATTTGTAGGATCTCCGTTTTGGTTTTCAAACTCGGAGAATTTTATTTTCATAGAAATAAAGATGGAGAGAGAATTTTTTTCTGATCATATCTTTAGGATGAAGGATCAAACAAAACTGGTGTAACATATCTACAAAGTATTTTGTAAGGATGCAAATATGTCTTAGTTTTTCAATGCACTAAAATTCATAAAAATATAATTTATTAAATTTGTCATTGATATGTATCGAAAGATTAAGATGTACTATGCATTCATAACTACATTATTTTTAATCTATTAAATAAAATTGAACATCTATTGATGCGCTTAATTATTAATAAAAAAATAAATCAATGTTCTTTTTATTTTAATAGTCTTACAAATTTTAAAAAATATTTAGTGATATTTCTGTTATAAATAATATTAGTTTTAATTGAGGATTCGGAACCTACATACAATGAATGATAGGCACACAAGAAAGATAAATATAATTATTTAATAGCTACATATTCTTGAATATGCATTAATATAGTTTCATTAATAATAATCAAATATCGTTTAGATCTGTACACTCATAATCTAATCATGATTCAATTATGAATATTTATTCAAAAAATACCAATCAATATTTTTTAGTGTTCACCTTTGGATCTTGATCTAATAGTCAATTTATCGGTGTAAATCCTCTCCATTTAACTCAATTCAATCGAAAACTTAAGTAAAATTTGCTGTTTTGCTGCTTGTTACCATGAGTTTGTTTATGTTTATGTTTATTAGTTTGTTGGATTAAAAAATGTTGTAAATGCGAGTTGCAAACGGAATTCTTAAAATTGTAATTAAAGGACAAAAGTCTCGTTAAAAGAAAAGAAAAATACAAAGGACTGAGATTCATACATTTCTAATGAATCTAATATATTTAATTTATTTAATTTTGTGAAAAAAAATAATTTCAACATATTTAATTTCTAATTTATTTAATCTAATCAAATTTATTTAATATACCAAAAAAATATTTTAATAATAGTTATATTTTTCATTTCTTTCATAACACATTATAATAAAAACATATTTAATTTATAACTATCAATTTATCAACTGAAAAAAAATAAAAAAAATATCATGTCTTTTAAATATCTACTTAAAATCTATATAGGGACAGTGTGGTTATAAGTATTGTGATAATTGCTATCAAGGATCGCCTTTTATAAACTAAGCAATATACACATTATTCTATTATGTCTGGACAATGATAAAATGCAAGACTGGCAATATGGTGTTTTTTTTTTCTAAAATCATTGACATTTGAAAGAGGATGCTAGTAGTGGTGAAGAATATTATTGGTTGAAAATTATCCTACTTTATTAATTTTATATTTCTGATAATATTATTCTTATGGACTATATCATTTTAGATAATATATATGTACATAAACTTTATGTTAATCCAAATAATATTATTTATTAATGAAAAGTAATAAAAATATTATCTACTTAATTACATAATAGTATACTACTTACTTAGGATAAAATTATAATAAATATAAAATATTCTTTCACTTTAAAATTATTATAAATTATTAAATTTATCGTACAGTTAATATCTTATGATTAATAAGATAAATAGTACCTTATTACCTATTAAGTACGTAACATATCTATTAAATTCTTATTTATATTAAAAACATTTAAAATCATATTCAATGAAAATAATGATATATAGTTAATATCATTTTACTTATTAAATTTTCATCAAACATTTTTATTATTTTTAATTTTTCTATTTTTTTTTGTCGGGTTGAATTTATTTTTTGGGGTAATAGAATTATTTTTTTATTGTTTGTCCTTTAGACATCCCGTCCCTCACGTGGAAACCACGTGCCACCGGGTCGAACCGCTGGCTTCAACGTATGCATTTACATTTACTTTTGTTTACTTCATCTCTCGAGCTCTCTGCGTCTTCTTCGATCGTTAGGCTCTCTGCTTTTTTTCTGCTCTGCTGCACAAAAAATGGCGCCGAGATGGGGCGAGAAGAGCCCCGCTCTCAAGATCCTCTGGGTTTGGACTCTGGGAACCGCTGCAAGTACACATCTTTCTCCTTCTTCGTCTTCTTCTGATCCCGTCGTCTGCTCGTCCACAAGCTGATCCAACTGTACTTTGTATCACTTCTGTTACTTAGTTCTCGTCACCAACGTCGTGTCAACGAGGATGAGAGACCTGGAGAAGGTAATGAGAGAAGAGGAGAATGCCATCCGCTCCCAGTCCCAGTCCCAGTCCGCTGCCCATCCGGTGGACACCGTCCTTAAAGATGAGTGAAGCCTCCTGGTATCGGCTGAAACTGGCAGCATTCTTATGCTCTTCTATGTTGTTATGATTGCCATTTGATGCATTCTTATGTTCTTATGATTCTGATGCATTATGTTTTGAAATAAGGTTTTCGTTGCTTGCTAATGTTGTTTTGATTGTGGTTGGATTTTCCTGCATGTTCTCTGTTTGCAGAAATGCCTCTGATACACTTAGTCTATTTGCTTTTCTATGTTACACTGACTCAGATATAACTACCTACAGCAAACTAGTCGAATCAAAGTCTGACACTTTGCAGTGTTGGAATTTTGCTTTCCCAGTTGTTGGAATGATAAAGAGCATTTTGGAAAAAAATGAATTCTTGCCTTCAGTTTACTTGGAATCGTCCATTGAACTATTTAAATACCATAACATACTTAATTTATATGACATAGGAAATATTGGTGGCATTCTTTCTTCACTGCGAATGTTCATACGTGTGGAAACAATGTGGATCTTCTAAAATGACTTAATTTGTAGATTCATATAATCATGTCAGGATTTCTCATAAAGAAAAAGATTAAGAGTCTCTATAAAATAAAGGTGGAATATGAGAAATTTATTCCTCTCAAGAAAATCTAAAATCTGTTATATGTTGTAAAATATTTTGGCACAAAAATCTTGGAACTCTTTTCGGTTTTTCTAAAATTAAGATGGAAGACCATCTTCTCAGAAAAAAAAAGGATGGACGACCATCAACCGTGGAATGTTGTATACTTTGCATATGCTAAAAGGTAAAAACAATGAAATCTTTCAGTCATTTAAAACACTAAGTAATATGACAATTTTCTATTATCTGAACGCGTAAACAGGACATGTTTAATGCTGAAATTGTGTTGATTTTCTAAGAATTGTAATAAGAAGATAACAGTTATATTATACAAGTTACAAACTTTTGTTCTATGATCATGAATCATGATTAAGAATATTATGTTGGAATGCTGAACCATGAAATTCTTCTCAGGGCCACAGGGAAATAATTAGAATGGGCCTCGTTCTAGGTGAAGATGCTGTCTTTAGTAACCAAGACACAGGTCTGGGAATGTAGAGGCAGTGCTGTGGAAATTAAGCAATGTTGTTCTCAATGGGTTTATTTTCATACTATTCTTCTAATTTCCTGGTGCAACATGAGAGCTTTTGAAGCACTTGATGTCATTATTGAATCTTTTTAATGAGAAATCGGAAGAACATACCGTTTAGCTTAGTTACATTATAATTGAAGTTTGGTTTCACCTGATATTCTTATATGGTCAGGTATGCAAATTATGATCCACCAAGTTTTGTCCTAAAAAAAGAGAACACAAATGATCCAACCAATTCAAAATTTGATTTATCTTAAAAAAAATTCAGATAACTGGTAGACTATTGTACCATATACTCTTTGTAGATGTTTTTTTTTCTTTTTTGCTGGGAATCAATCAGCCAGATATTTTGGCATCTCAGAGAAGGCAGTTGTCCACCCCAGAACTTTGAAAGCTTGGTAAGTTCTTCGTATTGGTCTTTCTCAAAAAAGTTTTTTTTTTGTATTGGCTTGACCCAACTCTACAGACATAGCAATTGCTTTTGTAGTGCAATTGTTTGGACTCTTCCAGCATTTGTTAATCTCTGGTGCGGACTGTTTATGGCAATAGCCATGTGATGTGCATAGTATGCAAAATATGCTTTGGTATTAGTTTTTCTTCCAATTTGTTCCACCAGCATTGAAACATATCAACTTGTTGGTTTTTAAACATGCAAAAATCACTTTGTAAAATTGATTCCTGAAGCACCCAAGTCAGTAGTCATGTTAAGACAAAAGGAGAAAAAAAAACAATCTCTGTGGAAGCTGGAGGAACAATGGAACATATTCTTCATCACTATCATTGTCAATGGTATCATATAGCTGATATCTCGGCCAACTTGACATCCCTATTCTTTTCCATCTTAAATGCTCTGATGCCATTGTTCTCCTATTTGACGCCGCACATATCATGTCTTGGAGATATCAGCAATCAGAAACCAAGCATGTTGATTCTATTCCTGTGGTAAACTAGTAACTATAACTCTCAAAGGTATTTCCATTAAATTCAATTAATTGACAAGTGTAGCACAGTGCAAACAAATATGGCACATACTCATGACCACCCTTGTACATTCACTGAGATGATCCTGAACCGCATTGCCTTGGAAGTCTATTAATGTAATCGTTCTTTGCAACGAGTTTAGAGATATATTTGTGCAGAGAGCGACGTGAAACTTCTATTGTCATTTGATTTACCTCTCTCTCTCTCTCTCTCTCTCTCTCTCTCTCTCTCTTATAGATCTTACTATAAATGAAATTCTTCGATGGAAGTATCACAATATTTGCAATGAACATTTTTTTCTTGTTAAAATGTCTGAACAATATCATTTTTTAAAATTTTATTAGGAGATCTCTTTCTTTGTCATATTCAAAATTCACGAATTCTTCATAATTGGTATACTTCTTTTTTTTTTTTGCTGAGTCACCGTCTCACAAGCTAACGAATGTGCTTTCAAATTCTAATTATAACTGATAAATAATACAAATCACAAATAACACAAGTGTTCATATTGTTTTTCTGTCTAATTTTTTTTATTTGTTATCTTATGTTGGGGTGAGCTTGAATCGACGAAAAAAGAGGAAAGCATAAAGATTAACCTTATTTAGATAATATTTTTTTAAAATTAAAAGTTATTTTTTTTAATTAATTAAAAATTATCATCCTAAATTAAAATTATATGAAAGTAAAAAAAATTATCTTCCTTTTTCTTCTCATCTTCTATTCAAACATACCCAATGTTATTCTCGATTAATTAGCTTTCTTATTGATTTACGATTTTTTTTTTGTATACATAGGAAATTTATCTCGAAATTAAAAATATAAAAAAAAGAAGAAAAATAATAATCGCTTAAGTCGGCGTCCGTAAGACGCAGCATTTAAGTTTTAACTACTTCCTCTGTGGAGCCCGCTTCCTACGCCCCACCAATGAAAACTCGCCACGTCCTGTTAAACGATGGGACCGGTTCCGGTCTGCGTCCCGATAAAAAAAAAAACACATCGTTTGAGAATTAAATTAACTCAATCGATAAATATTCCCCGGAACGTGCATTAAATTTAAGCCGCAGAATAAAATATTATTATTATAATAAGGCGGGGGCAGTGTTATCTTCTCGTTGTTCTGCGCGCTTTCCTGTTCGCAATCGAGTTCTTAAGGAGGAGAAGGAGGAGGCATCCGTTTTGTTCGCTCGTATCATCTCCCCTTCCTCCTCCTCCTCCTCGTCGAAGCCCTCGAAGTCGTCCTCCGTCTTGGTTTATGAGGTGAAGTATTTGATTCATCCTCAGCCCTTGCGATTTTTCGTTATCTGTTCGATTTCGTACTTCTCGATCCGCCCTTCCGCAACCTGTTTTCGTGATTTCCGAGCTGAGGTTTCATGTTATAGATGATGATTTCTTGGTTTCTGGTTCTGTTTCTGTCTTCTGCAGATCTTTTGCGCCTTCACGCTTTGTTCTATGATCCATGCTTATTTGATGAGGTTTTCTGGCAAAATATCGGATGTTGGATCTGGATTTGGTCAAAAAGCTGGGACTTTGCTCTCTCTTTGATCGGCTTCGCGATTTTTCTGTATAAATTTATCGCCTTTCGTGTGTTTTGGGGGCCGATTGGAGCCCTACCTAATGTTGTGACTTTGAGGGTTGCGTTTTTCTGGCCGTGATTATGACCGATTTCTATTGGATCTTGGAAGATCTTGTTGTTCTGCCGTCTTTTTAAATTTCTGGTGTCTAATATTTTCTTTTCTTTGGTTAATTTTGCAGCTCGAAGGAGAAACCCACTTTAGGGTATGTATATGGTTGCTTCCGTTCCATTTTATATTATTTTCTTTTATATATGTTGCACACTTCGATCCGAAGGTGGCATCCTTGTTTTATATTGCGATGATTTATTGATAGACCAAGAAAAGTTTGATTTGTTTTGTTTTGTTTGTCACAATATGTTCCTATTTTGTGCATTATATAGTTATTACATACACTAGGCCTACTAAACCTTTCTCTTAGGAGACTAGCACAAGCTAGATACAAGATCTGTGAATATTAATTATGTGAATTGAATCAAGCTGTATTAATGTTCCATTCGTTGCTAATACTTCCCAATCACTTTGTCTTATGAGCCAAATAAATTGCCTCCTAATTTATCCTTCTTTGCTTTGTATAATTTTTAATGCAAGTTTTTAATAGCTTTAGCTATTATAGTTTTGTATTATCATCACTTTCCTTTTGAATGCATTATATTGATTAGAATTGTTAGCTCTTTGTGCCTCACTATTAATTCTGAACATCAAAGTGAATGATTTCTTGTCCATTTTTTACATCACAATTTCTTTTCTGGATCATGTCACTATGTAAATGTTATAGTCAGGACAAATCCCATAGTTTGGGTTAATTCTTTTACATGGTGTCAGATTCCTATATTTTTTAATGCTTATCAATTCAGTAAATCCTCAGATCTCTACATAGTGCTAAATTACTTATTTAATTTCAAGAGAAAATATGTTTCTTTCATTTGACTGAAAAATGTGTTTCTTGCATTTCTGGTACTTTCCAAGCTTGGTTATAATTTTGTCATGGAGGCTCTGTTATGTTAAGTTGTATGATGTTAATCCAGACTTTGAGAATTTGTGTGCTATGAACTTTAGCGAGCAAATATATCTATGATTGTGATGTGCAATTGAAACCCACAATGGTAGTATTTGCAGATGCATATGTATAATTAATCCTTTTTGCATTCTGCTACTTGCCTACTGTCAACACCATATTTATTACGAATTTATTATTTGCTTACAGTTGGAAGGGATCTTTGTAGATCCTTTTGGTCACATCTAGGTATTTGATATTAGTAATTCCATTACTATGCAGTGGTACGCGGATCAAGACCCGCAAACGGAATATAACTGTTCCTTTGGACCCTTCAGCTTTTGCTGATGCAGTGGTCCAGATCTATCTGGATAATGCTGGTGATCTGGTAACTTTTCTTATCAATAAATTCTGTAGTTGTTTCATACGTTTAATACTTCTTTTTCGGTTAAAGTTGTAATACTATTCTTTTATTCTCAACGTGTATCGATTATGAGTTTCTGGCTTAACTATGATTTATGATTATATTGTTCATGGTAGGAACTCATTGCAAAGAACATCGAATCTTCTGACCTCAACTTCTCACGATACGGTGACACCTTCTTCGAGGTATCTTTAATTTGACCTTTGTCATATGAATTTCTTATGATCTTTCTCTTAATACTTTTCTACTTGTTTCCTTTGTGTTGTGATGATTGTCCCACTGATATGTATAGGTTGTCCATATATCATTGGCATTTGTGCGTAAACTACATATTAGTTCTTGTTTGGTTTATCTCTTGACTGCACATTTGAATCCCATTTCATATTACCTTTTAGAACATATCAAGTTCAACCGTTACGCTAGCTCCTTTGATAGTTTTTATGCATTTTATCCTCGTTGGAGTGTACTTTTTTCCCTTTCCAAGGTTTTCTTGCGTCTGTGCCCCTTGTAATTGTAGCTTTTGCATTATGGAACTGAAACATTCTAGTTTTCTGTTATTGAACTAATTTTACTATCGTTCAGCAATGGCTTCTGTCTGTGATTTTGATGCTAGTTTTTTTTTTTTGCTTGTTTTACTTTTTTGAGAGGATTTCTTATCTTATTTGAATACTTGGCAAAAACATATTACAAGGTTATATCCAAATATCTTTTGGAACAGATCATGTGATGTGATCATTGAAGAAAATCTTCCTTCTCTGTTTCTCTGATGTTACTAAATGGTGTTGCCTTAATGCTGTCTATATGTTAACTGTAGGTGTGTTTTGTTTGATTATATCAGCATCTTCCATTTTAGCAAGCAATTTTGATCTTCTTATTTCAGGTTGTTCTCATAGGCGGACGTACACAACCTGGCACTATAAAGCCTGACGAAGGAGAAAAACACCCTTACTCGGTTCTAAGTTGCCAGCCTAAACGTGAAGCTATTTTGCCATTAGTTCTCTATACACAGAAGATCTTGAGGCGACGTCCTTTTTTGATAAAGAACCTTGAAAATGTTATGCAAAAGTTCCTTCAGTCCCTGGAGCTTTTCGAGGAAAATGAGAGAAAGAAGCTTGCTATTTTCACAGCCCTCACATTTTCTCAGAAGCTGTCAGGGCTTCCGCCTGAAACCGTCTTCCAACCATTGCTCAAGGATAATCTTATTGCCAAGGGGCTAGTTCTTTCTTTTATGACTGATTTTTTCAAGGAATATTTGGTTGATAACAATTTAGATGATCTTATATCGCTATTGAAGCGAGGCAAGATGGAAGAGAACCTCCTTGATTTCTTTCCTTCTTCTAAGCGTACTGCTGAAGCTTTCTCTGAGCACTTCACGTAAGTTTTTCTTCTGAAAATTTTGTTGAGTGACTAATTTTTCTGAATCTTGTTAATTTGTGATTATTCTTTTTCGCCTGATTATAAGATTGTAGTGCTTCTCTGATTATGGAACAATAATACTTTAGGCGATATATGGTGTAATGCATTACTTGAAGATCTTATTCATACTATTTTCAAATTTTCTATGACATCTTGCTTTACGTTATAAAATTCCTAATATCTGTTCAAAATATTGTTCCTTTTATTTTACAGAGAAAATAGTGTTCTTTTTCACGCAGGAAAAAAAATCTCATATCCTCAACTATTTCTTATGCAAAAAAATTAAGAGGTTCAAAAGATCTGGTTTTTTATACTTTCAAGTTCTATTTTTTTTTTCTTTTCTGATTTCTTTATGGGGTGGGGTTATGGAGTAGAAGGCTGTAAATTGATCCAACTTAGTCATTTCCTTAACCAATAAGCAATTTTTACATCTATTCTTTTTCTTCATTTTAGTAAAGAAGGATTGCCATCTCTCGTCGAGTACAATGAGAAGAAACTATTTGAGGTGAAGCTGAAAGAAATGAAATCAGCATTAACAACCCAAATCACTGAAGAGGTTGATGTATCTATAGTTATTGAGACTGTGAAACAGCGGGTTAAAGATGCTCACTTGCCAGATATTGAGATTGTAAGGATTCTGTGGGATGTAATAATGGATGCTGTTCAATGGTCTGGGAAGAACCAGCAACAGAATGCCAATTCTGCACTTCGGCAGGTGTGTGATAACCTTCTCATTTGCTGTCATTTTCAAACATGATCCAAAGTTAGTTATGCTTATGTGCTTCAACCGAAATCTTCTCATTGGATATAGTGAACATGTTTATTGAACACACTATCGCGGGTTACCTTAATATACTACCGAAATTGAGCAAAATAATTTGATAATATGCAGTATAAGAATATATCACTATGCATAATAGCAATTTAGCTGCTTCAAATCATTAAAGTAAATTTGATGTTAAAAAAAAACGATTCAGTATCTATTTGGACGTGATCGTGCAACTCTTTGTGGCATAAATCATTTTAGATCAATAATAATGCATAGCTTCATGGGTGGTGTATCAAGAAGAGCTATTTGAGAAGGTGGAGCAAGGTTAATGTCCCTTACCATCAATCTCATATATTCACATTTGTTGGTCAAAACTATTGAGAAGGGAGCTGCTTGGTCATCATAGAACTTTTGCATTTCTGAAGATTTTTCAATCGTCATAAAAAAATTGCATTTTCTGCAGATAATAACAATTGTATTAGGACTTTTACATATATTCCGCATTGAACCAGGATATTGTATATTATTAACGTACTGCAACTGTCTACTTGGCATTGGCTACTCTCTTCATGCCAAATGTATTTTGTATTTGCAAGTTGATGGTTCTGGTTCTTTTGTTCTTTTTGATTCATCTCTTCCGTCAAGTATTTCGTTAGATCTTTGTTTGTATAATAATTAATATCAAGAGGCTGTCATTTCTAAGTACTTTCGCCGAATTGAGCAGGCCTTTTGATTGATGTATTCAGTATCAGATAGTTCCCGTAGTTACATTTAAGTCTGTTTTATGACTAATCTCGACGAGTCAAGCAAAAGTTACAGGTAAATTTCATGGAATTGGCCAGTCTAATGTAGCTTAAATTTGACTTAATCACTGTATTATATACTAGACTACCACTAGTATTTTATTTATTCTCAGCAGAAAGGAAATTGATACATGATATCAAATTTGAGCTTTATTTGTTGTTACTCTGTTTGTATATGTAGGTCAAAACATGGGCTGGACTCTTAAATGCATTTTGCACAAGTGGGAAATTGGAACTTGAACTAATGTATAAAGTTCAAGTTCAATGCTATGAGGATGCAAAATTGATGAAACTGTTTCCTGAAATTATAAGGTCACTATACGATCAAGATGTCCTTGCTGAAGATACTGTTCTTCACTGGTTCCGGAAAGGTGCAAACCCAAAGGGCAGGTGTGTGGGATTCTTCTCTTCTAGGCTAGACCAATTACCTAACTGATTTGTTTATTAGCTTTGTCGGTTATCTTCTCATCTTTGATTATATTGAATGGTGCAGGCAAACTTTCGTCAAGGCCCTAGAGTCCTTTGTTAATTGGCTTGAGGAAGCTGAAGAAGAAGAATAATAGAAAGAAGAAGCTTCCACTATTGGTGTTGAAAAACAGAGTAGCGCGTGCCTACCTAAAACTCGCTGCTCTGTCCCTATTAAATTACACGCGAGAGGTCTTCATCATGGAAGCCTGAACTTTTATTGTGTTACTTTGCTTTGTTTTCTGCCAGAGACTCTACTTAAGCTGGCTATTTGATGCTCACAAGATATAAGTTATTGCCTTGTGCATGTTTCCCTTCGTGGAAATTCTACTTACAAAATCAGTTCCTTATTACCAAAAAGAAAACAAACGATTTCCATGAATATGTCCTTCATGAATCGGAACGAATAAATTAATTCTGGTCAGATCGGGTAGATAACAGAGGATTTTTTGGATAAGATTGTGTTGAATTATTTATAAAAAAAATACTTTACAATAATTAATTATTTTATATTGTGATTTTTTTTTAAAAAATTAATATTTTGTTTAATGATATAAAGTATTTTACTTTAGTTTTGGGATTTAATGGAGTAGGGTACTTGAAAATGAGATCTGTGATTTTTTAATTATATATTTAATGATTCATAAGATAGGAGATATGAATATTTTATTTAAATAAAAAAAGAGGTTAATGGATGTGCATGATAATTTGTTATGCACCTCATGCGGTGCTGATTCAAATCAATGATCTAATTTTATTCTATGGGTCAGGTCATTAAAGAAAATTTGATAATTAATTTTCAAATCAATGGATGCACCACAGTACATAACAAATTATTTTGCATCCTTACTTTTTTCTTAAAAAATCATCTTCATTAAATTCTTAATTTTAAATATCAAACTAAATTAGTTTAATTTTACAAATAAAAAATGATCAAGTTGTGATCCGATTTGCAACGTAAAATTCAGTAATATCTAATGATATTTTAGGATGAATTGAATTGAAAACACGAAACTTTATTTTTATTTTTATTTGTTTGCTTATCATGGTTAGCTATTACTGTATCTGAAAAGAGATGAAACAACGTTGCGGTTCTTTGTTCATGTTCCTCCCTCTCCATGCACAGCCTACGATTTAAGCAGTTGTCCTGTCGTTAAGCCACGCGATGATATCGGAGAACACGATATCGATGTTCTCCTGAGGCTCGCCGGAGGTGAGAGCGTGCCACATCCCCGGATAGAGCTTCAAGGTCTTGTCTTTGCTGCTCGACTTGTCATACAGACATTGGCTCGTCGACGGATCCGTCACAGTGTCTGCGCCGCCGTGAACCACTATGAAAGGCAACGTCACCTGAAATCAGCACAGGGAGCAAGACATGATTCACATGATCCAAGCATTTGTTTGGTTTCTGCAATACATCTTATTTACTTAAAACATTACTCGATTCAGGTTTTTCTCTACATGCAAGCTGGCTTTGAGGAGTTCGAATCCTGTCTTGAGGCGTGGCTTTCCCTTGTAGCAGTAAGAGTTGTCCCGGACCTGCAAAATAAGATGTCTTTTTTCTTTTCGAATGGATCGAGAGAATTCTGAATCTGAATTTTGTTTTCCTTTTCAGCAGATCAAGTTTGAAAATTGGTCTTTCTCCAAAGTACCTCCTTTCTCCATTCTGGATTTTTGATGGCCTTGTCAACAATGTCCTCTGCAGGAATTATCTTCCATGTTGGAATCACTCCGGTGAGCAGTGACATGGTCTTGATCACAAATGGATGGGGTTTCATTTCATCAGCAATCTGTGTTCATAACAGCACAATTAAGTTTCGCGGAAAAGAAAAAAAAACTTACTGTTGAAGCAAAATAGTCCAATCCTACCTTGCACATAGGAGCGACCAAAATTGCTCCATCCCAGTAATTAGGCTTCTTCCAGTGCACCTTAATGGCAACAGCTCCTCCCATGGACTCACCAAGCAAGTACTTCATCTTCTGCTTGTTCTCATCTTTCTCTGCAAAAACCATGAGTAAAAAGCTTATGCTAATTCAGCAAATAGGAGAACAATGAGGCCTTCAATACTTTACTGTAATTACCGCATACGCTGGTAAAATATTCGCAGCAATCGTCCACAATGCGATCGAAGTTGGGGACAAAGCCTTGGAGTCCACTGGATTTTCCGTGTCCCTGGTAGTCTATGCCATGCACTGCATATCCTGCTCTGGCGAGCTGCATGCCAGTTCCTGTGCAGCAACAAGTATCAAATTGTTTTGCTGTGTGACAAATTGAAGCTTCATGAATTCTCGTACCCACCTCTCATTGAGATGCTGCACTCCATTGCATAGCCTAACAGTTCACAAAAACAAATCAATTCCGACTTGATCAGAACAAAATACGTATTAGGGATGCAATCACATGCAAAATCAATCCACATTACATCAGAGAGAAGAAATGTGTACCATGGCAAAGAAAGATCAGAGCTTTCGGTTCCTTTTTTCGTGGAGACGAGGATTCTGAATCTTCATGCCCGGGCAGCCAACGACATGCGAAGAGCTTCAATCCACGAGAGTTCTCTATGAACTCCTACAATGCACAAAAACATAAATTAAAAAAAAACTTATGAAATCATCAAACTCTAATTATTCTTTTTTTTTATTTCTTGAAATTGAGTATTGCAAACCTCTTCATATACAATGGCATCCATTTTGTTTCCCTGATAGAAGAGAGATATCAGTCGACCAAAATGTTGGAAGCAAAATGTAAAATAAAAAAAAGAAGAAAAAAATAATATCCTCATTACTCTTGATTATTATCATCCTAACCGAAAATGAGTGACTAACAAACATGCAATAGAATCAGATGTTGGAACCAAAATGTAAAACAAAAAAAAAAAGAAAAAGCAATGTCCAGATTAGTTTCTCTTGATCATTATTATCCTAGTCGGAAATGAGCAACCAAAGAATCAAACGTTGGAACCATAGGTAAAACAAAAAAGAAGTAAAAAATAATGTCCATATTAGTTTCTCTTGATTATTATCATCCTAACCAGAAATGAGCGATCAACAAACATCTAATAGAATCATATGTTGAAACAAAAATGTAAAACAAAAAAAAAAAGAAGAAAAATACAATGTCCAGATTAGTTTCTCTTGATTATTATCATTCTAATCGGAAATAAGCGACCAACAAACATGTAATAGAATCAAATGTTGGAACAAAAATGTAAAACAAAAACAAAAAACAAAAAACAAAGTTCATATTAGTTTCTCTTGATTATTATTATCCTAACTGGAAATGAGCGACCAACAAACATGTAATAGAATAATATGCTGGAACCCAAAATATAAAACAAAAAAAAAAGAAAAAAACAATGTCCATATTAGTTTCTCTTGATTATGATCATCCTAATCGGAAATGAGAGACCAATAAACATGCAATAGAATCAAATGTTGGAACCAAAATATAAAACAAAAAAAGAAGAAAAATAAATGTCCAGATCAGTTTCTCTTGATTATTATCATACTAACCTGCAATAACCAAAGCAAGAATGTTTGTTTTCTCTACGTTCAAAAGAATCCAATGACGAGGAGATCAGTGAAAGAGTAAATGTAGATGGACAAAGGGAACTTCCTATAAGTAGTTGACAGAGGAATGAGAGTTTTAAGGGATTATAACAGATTTTGGTGATTGAATTGTTCAACTATTTTGGACTTCAGTTCGAACTATCAGATTTGCACATTCTATCTTCTTCTATTGCTGTTGAGACGCAACTTTCAAATTTTATATACTCTAAAAATCTTTCAAAATTTTATAGTTAGTGTAATATCAAATGGAGTCTTCGCAATTTCTCAAAATATTTTTTTTTGAAAAAGTACAATTATAGAATTGATATATAGCTTATAAATTTTTACTTTTAAATTTAAGTTGATTGAAAATTCTGATTTAAAATAAAAGAGTATATTATCAAGCTAAGAAAAAAAAATCAAATATATTATAGTAATAACATTTAAGAATCAAAGTAAATTAAGAAAGTTTTAATTTTTAAATTATGATTTCCATAAAAAATAAGAAAGGTAATAAAATATTAATTCATTAAAAATTAATAAAATTTGAAGTTTACTTAATTATTATCACTTTAATAATAGAAATAAAGTCTTATGCCACAAGTCTCATCCATAATTTTTTTGAAAAAAAATAGTTTGAAAAAGAAAAATAAACTATTAAATTCATAACATTTTTTTTAAATCCTAACTTAAGAAAAATAAAAAAACATCGCACATTATATTAACAAAAATTCACCTAAATAGTTCCCATATTAGTAATGTGTTTGATATTTAAAAATAAATTATTATAAAGAATTTTTAAGTCAAGTAAATTAATAAAAATTAAATTTAAATTTATGTTTACTTTACGAATTATTATTTTCCCAAAATAAATATAAGAGTAAACAAAAAATAATTTAAATAAATTATTAAGAAGATTAAATTCTAATTTATTAACATTTATAGTCTTCCATAAAAAAAATAAGAAATTAATTGTTAGTTTTAAGAGTCCTAACTAAAGTAAATTAAGAAAATTTAAAATTCTAATCCTCAACTGATAATTATTTAAAAATAGTGAAGTAAATTTATTATTGATTTTAGAAATACTATTAAAAAAAGAGAATTATTTTCCTAAAGAATTCTCACAAAGTAAATTAGGACAAATTTGAAATTACGAGTTAAAATAAGGAGTACATTATCAATCTAAGAAAAAATAATCAAAGATATATTAATAATAATATTAAAAAATCAAAGTAAATTAAGGAGGATTTAAATTTGAATTTTTTTTATTTATTTTGCACAATTTTGGTTTTCCTAAATAATAAGAAAGATAATAAAATAAAAATTCGTTAAAAGTAGCTAAAACCCAAGTAACTTAATAAAATTTAAGTTTACTTTATTATTGTTATTTTAAAATTACTTTTTCAATTGCTTAATAATTATTTTAATAATAATTATTAAAAAAACTTATTCAATTGAATATTATTTTGAACTCTTTATAAGAATATATAAACAATTACATAATAATTATTTTTAAAGATTATTATTAACTAATTGCTTAATAATTATTTTATTAATATTCTTACTCAATTAAAGGAAGAAAACTTGACACATAAGTTATTAAGGAAAAATATTTTTAATAGTTAATCTCTTAGTTATGTGTTAGATATTTTTAAATGACCACTATTTAAGTAATGTCCTATGTCAAGTAAATTAATAAAATTTTAAATATAAAATTATTATTAGTTTCCGAATTAATATTTGTAATGTTATTCTAAAATAGTCTTTAGAAAGTAAGTTAAGAAGGTTAAAATTAAATTGCACATTCTCAAATTAAAATTATTAATCAATAGTATAATAATAATAATAATAATAATAATAATAATAATAATAATAATAATAATAATAATAATAATAATTATTATTATTATTATTATTATTATTATTATTATTATTATTATTATTATTNGAAATAATAATAATAATAATAATAATAATAATAATAATAATAATAATAATAATAATAATAATTATTATTATTATTATTATTATTATTATTATTATTATTATTTTTATTATTATTTTTATTTCCATGATGATGATGAATTTCAAATAGCCATAGTAATTTATAATTCTAAATTATATTTTTCCTAAAAATTAAAATAATCTTTATAAAAAAAATAATTCACACTCATAATTTTATTGATTTGAAATTTTAATTTATTAGTCGAGATTATTTTTCCATGAAAAAATGTTTAAATTCTTATTACTTTTAAAGGGCCTAACAAGAGTAAATAAATTTCAAATTTATTATAGTTTTATAGTTAGTCTAGTATCAAATGACGTCTCAAAATTTCTTAAAATATTTTTTTTGAAAAAGTACAATTATATAATTGATATATAGCTTATAAATCTAACTTTTAAATTTAAGTTATTAAATACAGAGGAGATTGAGTTGACTTACAAAATAATACATTTTTATTTTCATATTTCTGTTTCAACTTATATTTTTTTTAAGAAAATTTTATTTTAATATTAAATTTTATTGTTGGAATTTGAATAATTTAATTATGAAAATTGAGTTAGAATAATTATGTTTGTTATTTTTCATTTTATTCAATAAATATTTATTCACCCTTTTTTAAAGTCAATTTCAAGTCAAAATTAAATAATTGATAGATATCGAGTTGTGATATTGATTTCTATACTACAAAATAAATACTTTAAAAACTAATTCATTGCATTGAGTTAAAATAATTCATATATATAAATATTCGTGCATCGCACGAGTTAATTGAGGTTCAAGAATAGCCTGGATTCAAACCTCATTCAATTGTCGTCTAATTGATACACACACACACACACATATATATATATATATATATGTATGTATTAATTTTATTTTTCTCCCTCAAACAATAACATACATACCCAATATAACCTTCGAATTATATTATTATCCATTTTGCACCTTTAAACTTTTCGAATAGTGACATTTAACCCAGAAAAAATAGATATCATTATATTTTATATTAATTTTATTTTTCTAAATCATTGAATTATTATTTTAACCTTGTTAAATTATTTTTTTAGATTTTTTATCTGATAATATAAATTTTCTCATAATTCTAAGTATATTTAAGATCTAATTTTAATTTTTTATTTTAAGTATTATTTTTTATTTCAAAATATTTTTCGGCTTTAATTTTGCTTTTTTAATCTAATTGCAAGTTTTTCTTTTTATATTCTTTAACAAGATTAAGAATATTTGTCTTTGATCAATTAATCTAAGAAGGATAAAACAAAAATTTAGTAATTTAAAAAATAAATAAAATGACAAAAAATGTCAAACTTTATTTTTGGGGTTAATGTCATTATTAAATAAATTTAAGTGTGCTAAGTGGATAATAATATAGTTGGGGGACTATGTTGGTAGATATGTGATAGTTTAAGGGAGGAAACTGAAAATCTTATTCTTGAATGCTCTGTTTGAAACAAGAATAAATAAAATGAGAATTGACAAAGATATTTAATTTCTATTCTTGTAGAAAGAATAAGAGTGAGATATTCTTGTGTGATGTTCTAGTGATGTGTTGGGATGAATTAATTGATATTGTAATAATTAAAGTTAGATAATATTTGATTGAAGTGAGAAAAAAAATTAATATTTTTTTATATTAAAATATAAAAGTATTAATTATAATTAATTAATATAATTATAATTATTAAATTAAATAATGATAAAAATATTAGCACTAATTCTAATTACACAAATAACATGTAATTAGATTTTTTATTTATTTATAATAAAATCTTAACTACTAAAAAATTATAATATTATAGTGATTAATTAATACATGCAAATATATTTTTAATAATATATTATCACCTAATAGTTAATTTCATCTATAATGTCAAACTTTTGTGCAAAATTTATAAGATGATAAAATCTTAACTAATTATAATTAATCATACAATTATGAATATAAAAAATTTAATAAAGAAAGATAAAAAAATTGGTGGCACAAAAAAATAGATAGTGTTTGATTAAAATGAAGAAAAAAACAAATATATATATATATATATATATATATATATATATTAAATATAGTTAGAGATTTATAAAAAGTATTAGTTATAATTTATAAAGAGGTGCATAACAATTTGCTATGCACCGAGTGTGGTACATGATATGGTCCATTGATTTAAAAAATTAATGGACAAATTATATTCAATGGACTGATCATTATTAAAAAAAGTGATCATTGATTTTTAAATCAATAGGACAAATCATGTACCGCATTGGATGCATAGCAAATTATTATGCATTCCCATTTTTTATTAAATAATTATAATTATTGAATTAAATAATGATAAAAAATATTAGCGCTAATTTTAATTATACAAATTAACATATAATTAGTCCTCATTTTATTTATAATAAAATATTAGCTAATAAATAATTATGATATTATAGTAATTAATTAATACTTGCAAAGGCTAATTAATATTTATCGCCATTCTAATCATAATAATATAACCTAACAATTAATTAAATATTAATTATTAATATTTATGAAATTATATTTATTTATTACTCATCTATAACATCTCATTTTTGTGCAAAAATTATAAAATACTAATTTTTGATTAATTATAATTAATAATATAATTATGAATATAAAATAATTCAATAAAATAAGTTTTGTGCAAAAAATAGTGGAAAAAAATTTTGCCATTAGCAAGAATAATTTGTTCGTCTCAAGAACTAAAATAAGTGATTTCATCATCTTCAAAGTAGTTTCATAATTTGATAGAATTAGGTTGTTCATGAGATGTTTGGATGTAAAAACTAGACTAAAAAAAATTATTCTCCTATTATTTCCATAACAAACAGGCCGGAAGGAGACAAAATGAGCATAGAGAAGATTGCATCTGATATAATATATTTTACCATTCAATCATTTCAACCACTGTAACATAATTTGATATATATTTTCTAAAGTTACCCATCAAATTATTTTTTAATTAACCATCAAATAATCTAATTATCAATTCAATAATTACAATTTGTATTTCTTATATTGATCATTAAAATTTAATAACTAGATATCAAGTATGACATACATTAAATAATAAACTTGATGGTATTAATTGAATGATAAAAAAAATAAGTGCCATGCATTGAAATGTATATCTCATCATTGATCTAAGCGATAAGCAATTTAAATTTTATGTAAAATAATTGCATAGTCTTAAGTTTTAGAAACTTATTTGTCAAAAAGAGATAATATTTAAATCTTGACAATAAATATATGGATTCCCAATAAAAGCTATAACCATTTCACCAATAAGCAACCATTTCAATCCACAAAGGAGTGGCAGTTCCCAACTCCATAAAACCAATTCACTTCGGCAGCCAATCTCATGTACCAGGTTGTTTGGAAGTTGGACTCATTCTATCTGATTACTGTAAGAACAACAAACAATCTGCAACCACAGTGCCATGACTAGTAACATTTCTGCCTCTTAGGTGCAAAAAAACACCAGCAGAGTAGAAAACTCGCCGAACGCCATCCCTAATTTGCACACACTAATGAACAATGTTCAAATAATTAAGCACAAGCTATACATCATATCTTATGAGCCATGTTCAATACACAATCTTCTGTAGCTGGCATGTGACGCTGCAAAACTATGAGACAAGGATCAACTTGGAATGAGTTCAAATGTCATGAAGGTACCAATCAGCAAGATACATAATAACCAACTGATACAAATCTTGCTGAAGGAGATCTTTGCATTAGTTAACAATTTCTGCAAGAGCAGAATCACCCGCTAAAGAGGCAAAAACAGCTTATTAATGTGAAATTAATTATGATGAAGTACCATAAAAGGTGAAAGTAGAATCAAAACTAATAATAGTGATAAAAAGTTGTCAATTCAAAAATTCAATGCATGCATTTGTAAAGCACAGGGTAAATGACGCAAAGTGTCAAAATTGGCAAAACCAAACTCACTAGACATTTTCTAGTCCGGACGAAAAATTTATAGTCTAATCTAAGCCTTGATTGCATACTTCCTCAAGGGAAAGTACATCTCCCTTTTCTTCTCGCGCTCCGTCTTCAAAGACTCCTGTGTTTAAGGGGAAAAAGAATCAGTATATTTATAAGTACATTACATGACCAGAGCCAGCATATTGAAAAAGTGTAATAAGAAATAATATTTGACTAGAAGCATTATATAGACTGTGGGACATCTTATGACCGAGCAATTGAAACTTATAATAAGTATAAATCCATTTGTAAAAGTATGTAAGAAGCAAGCACATTTAAAGCTCACAGGTGTCTAAATTCAGATCAAGTAGTTAATAACCATCCGTGTTTAAGAACAATTAGGAAATTGTAAGTTACAGTATGCATGCACAAACGTGTAATGACTGATAAGCAAACTACAGCATGCTTAATTTACAATAAGAACAGAAAAAACATCAGGACTTGTGCATGGCAGGAACAACTCAAGCCCACAGATATTTTAAATTCTGACAGAGTAATCAATGATCTATATTATTGAATAGAAAGCAACTGTGAAGCAAGTCATGTGGATGGTCTTTTATCCAGTTTCTTAATTCCATCACTCATCATAGCAAGCATTCCTGAGTTGTTTTGCAGGCAACCCAAAAGTTTTTAATGATAATTGTACCCCTATCAATTTCATTTGCAACTTAGCTTGTAGCTCATGGACTCAAACAAGAACACATTTATGTGCATGCAAGATCGCAATAAAAAGGGACATAATTAAATAAGGTTAGATTATTTATTTGGAGTTCATAAAAAGTTACAGAAATGGGGAAAACAGTGAGAACAATAGTAATGAAGGTTCACCTGATGCTTGGTGAGCTTGCGTCGAATAGCACGCGTCTTCTTGGGCCTGAGATCGAGCGGGATATACTTCTTCTTCTTGTACACCTCTCTCAGCGCGGCTTTCTGCTTCTGCGAGATCACCGTCAGCACCCGCGCGATCGACAGCCTCACCACCTTGCTGCCCAAAACCAAACACCCACCAAAAAATTAACACAAAAATCATACTTCAAAAGAAAAAAAAAACAAAAAATTAACGCAAAAATCGAACTTTTAGCGTCGATTCAAGTGCGTGGATCGAAGGGAAGAGAACTCACATCTTGGAGAGCTTGTTGGGCGCTCCTCCGGTGACCTTTGCGACGCGGAGGAGGGAGAGCTCGTTCTTGAGGTCGTTCAACTGGCTGCTGAGTTCCGCCTTCGTCTTCCCGCGGAGTTCGTGCACCTTAATTCTCGCTGCAAGTACCAAATTGGAATCAGAAGAAGAGATACACGCGATTCGCCATGGAAATTAGGGTTCTTTCGATGGAAAACTTTACCCATTGCGATCACTTTGCGATGGCTGCACCCTCCTCGTCGGACTTCCGAAATGGATGCTTTCTGAGCGTGCTGAAACCCTAATATAATTGGGCTTATTCTATTGGACATGTTGTAGGAAACTTATAGGCCTTTTCAACGTTTATTGAAGCCTTTGGGCTGTATGGAGTAACTAATGGTGTGATGGAACCATTTTAGAAGCTTCTTATTTTTATTTTTTATGTATATAATTGTTTTTATTCATATGAGGCGAAATTATGAGCATCTTAATCTAACAAAAAGTATTAAAAAATATTGAATTAAATTATAAAAAAGAATAATTTTATTAACGTTTGTTATGTAATAATCGCCACTTCATCTAATAAAATGTTCTTTTTTATACTAACAGCATCAAACTATATTAAGTTATTCTTTTACTAAGAGAGGTTGTTAGACATTATTTTAACAAAGTAACCTACATATACCTTTTTTTTACTCGTATAGTTAACAGTTATTTAAGAGACCGTTTGATTAAAAAAATTATATATTATTCTAATTATTAAAAGAAAAGTGAGTTTACTTATTTGAAAAAAAAAATCTCTAAAATGTAAAATATTCGCATCATAATTGTTTTTTTATTACCAACTTTATCCTTATCAGAGTATTTGGTAGAATAAAATCTTATTTAACTGGTTATTCTTTTTATCAAATAGGTATTAGAATAAAAATAAAAATAAACTATAAATCATTGATGGAAATTCAAATTAAACCTTTTATTCGTTTTCCGATTTGCATATATTTCTTATACATGTATAACAGGGGAAAAAACTATTACAGCATACCTGAGTTATAAACTACATTTGGATAGGTTATCATACACTGACGCATAGTTATCACCATCATGGAATTAAACAACGTCCAAGTCGGTATCTCACACATGGATCCTGTTCTTTGTTAATTAGATCGAGAATAAATCTATGCAGTACATCCGTACCCGCTTCTTCGTGCACATGCTAAAAGATTCTTTAAGAGGTTGCAAGGCTTAAAGCTCCACGGATGTGCTGACACAAGAGTTTGACTTCTTTCAAGTCAACCTGTGTGTAGATGCCTACTGCCCATGTGTTTATTATTTTTTAAATAATACTTTATTATTCCAAAAAGTAGTTAATTTTTTTTATAAACTTTGGGAATCCTTTTTTATTCCAAAAGAATAATATTATTTCGCTGTCATTAACTTCCAATACTACATATTCGGAATCCTTTTTTTTTCCTTGCATATAACTATTCGTTTGGTTGAATGGAATAATTCTTTAAATATTGCCAAAGGGTTTCTTTGGACTTGACTTCAATCTATTGAGCTGTTCTTTTTTCTTCCGGTCTTTCTCAAGAAATAAAAGAAGGGATGATTAGTAATAGTAAAGGAAACGTTTACAGAACATGTGAAAAGAGCTCCATAGGTTCAATATATAGTTGAGCAAAAGAAATTATTAATTTTTTTTTTGGAATTTGTTTTCCTGGCTTAAAATCTTGATATGAATGCTTAAGTCATGATTCAAGATTTACTTGTGGAACTTTCTTTTAGGGATTATTTGATAATGGATGGAATGAGATTTTATTTTACTTTATTCAATCAAATACTCATCAAAATATAAAATATAATATTTTAAAAAAAACTATTTATCATATGGACATAAATTTAAATAGCTATAATTATTTATTCTTTCATTAGAATAATAAATTTTCTGCTATCTGTATTCTTAGTACTCACCACCGAAAGAAAAAAAAATGGCAATTTCACAGCATTCCACGTCGATCTCACGTCTGCATGCATCCAGATTCCAGATCCCATTCTGTACTCGTACATTTTTAAAAGAAATCTATACGTGTATTTATTCATCTTCCTCCTCCGGATCCCTTGTTTTTAAAGGATCCTACAAAGCTCAACGTCGACTTCTCAGATCCCTTGTTTTTTTTAGATTGCATTTGGACAAGATCTAAAGATTTAGTCCTCATCAGTTCTCAAAGATCTCTGTACGTGTTTGGTTTTCAAAGATCTCTTCAGTTTTTATTGGCTAACAGGAACAAGAAGAACAGAAGGAAACCAAAATGGCGCGAAAGGGGTTGCTGAGCCTATTCACCACCTCTCAGCAGCGCCGGAAGGCTCGCGACGACGGCTGCGGCGCGTCGACGCCTCCGTCGCGCCGCCAGTCCACCTTCTCCCGCACGATGATGGAGGACAACGTCGCAGCGGCGGAGCCCATCATCGCGAAGTGGAACACGGCAGCCTCTGGATTCGCCAAGGTCTCCTCCCTATTCGCCGGCGACGGGGACGACCGCGCCGAGGCCCGTCGGTTCCTACGCGCCGCCGCCGACCTCCACTCTTCAATGGTCCTCTTCTCTTCCTCTTCCTCTTCCTCCGAGTCTGCCGTGCTCCTCCACGCCCATGGGCTGCTTCAGACCGCCATGAGCCGCCTCGAGCACGAGCTCCACCTCCTCCTTTCCCGTCACTGCGACCTCCTGGACCCGGAGCGCTCTGTGTCTTCCCACTCGCGCAAGTCGTCCTCCACCTTATCCGTCGGAGAGTCCAGCGACGAAGACGACGACGAGATCGTCCCGGCCGGCAGCAGATCCATCGCTATCGTCGAAGGTGCGTCGGCCGTCGCCATGGCTGATCTCCAAGCAATCGCCGAGGCCATGACCTCCGCTGGATACGGACTGGAATGCGTCCGGGTCTACAAGACCATGCGCAAGTCCATCGTCGACGAGGCCGTCTACCGCCTCGGCTTCGAGCGCCTGACCCCGTCCCAGGTCCAGAAACTCGACTGGTCCGTCCTCGAAATAAAGATCCGGTCATGGTTAGCCGCAGCGCCCGTCGCCTTCAGGACGCTCTTCGCCGGGGAACGGCTCCTTTGCGATCACATATTCGCCGGCTCCGACGCTATACGGGAATCCTGCTTCGCTGGTATTGCGAGTGACGCTGCCGTCCGCTTACTCGCATTCCCGGAGTTCGTGTCCAGGTCGAAGCGTTCGCCAGAGAAGCTGTTCCGGATGCTTGATATCTACAGCGTTATTGGGGACCTCTGGCCTGAAATCGAGTCCACGTTCTCATCGGACTCCATGGCCTCCGTCCAGTCGCAGGCCGTCGCGTCCCTTCTCAAGCTCTCCGAGGCTGCACGGGCAATGCTCGCGGACTTCGAAGCGGCCATCCAGAGGGACTCGTCCAGGACGCCGGTCCCCGGCGGTGGTGTGCACCCCCTCACACGCTATGTCATGAACTACCTCGTCTTCCTCGCGGACTACGAGCACGTGCTCGTCGACATCCTCGCTGGCTGCCCCCTCGATGTCACGACCGCTCTGCCGGAGTCATTCTTCGACGCCGGACTGGCAGTGTCCGCCCCTTCCTCGCCGTCCTCCTCCTACTTCGATCCGAGCAGTCCCCGGAGCTCGTACTCCTGCGGCGCGGCGCCGACGATCTCGCTCCGGTTCGCATGGCTCGTCCTGGTTCTCGTTTGCAAGCTCGACAGCAAGGCAGAGCTGTACAAGGGGGACGTGGCGCTGTCTTATCTCTTCCTCGCCAACAACCTCCAATACATCGTCGGAAAGGTGAGGAACAGCGGGCTGCGCCTTCTGCTGGGAGACGAATGGGTGTCGAAGCACGGGGCGAAGGCGAGGCAGTACGCGAGGAGCTACGAGCGGCTGGCATGGGCGCAGGTCGGGGCTGCAGTGGCGGCGGTGGAGGCGGTGTGCACTGTTGAGGAGGCGCGGGCGAGGATGAGGGGATTCAACGCGACCATGGAAGCCGCCTGCCAGGCGCAGGCGCATTGTGTGGTGGCGGACGCGAGGATGAGGGAGGACGTGAAGGCGGCCGTTGCCGGCACGGTCGTGCCGGCCTACCGGGCGTTCTATGATCAGTGGAGGTCGGCGTTGAGGGGCAGTATTGCCGGCGGCGATGCCACGACCGAGACAGTGATCAGGTTCTCGCCGGAAGACGTTACGAACCGGATCTATGGGCTCTTCGACGGCGATTCGACCGGGTCGGGCTCGTCTAGAGATTCCTCTGTGTCACGCTCCTCTATAAAAAATATTTTTGGCTTTTGATAAATTTTTTTCTCATTATACTTGTGAAATATAAAGAGAAAAGTGACTTAACAAGAGAAAAAATGTTGCTTATTTAGTAAAAGATGAACATAATATTTTTATATATTATGTGAATAAGAGTGTGATTATATTAAATGCACTTAATTATGTATGCACGCTAATATATATATATATATATATATATTTAATATAGAAATAGTAGTGTGTGAGATTCATATTTTGAATTTTGAATAATTTTTTTTTCTAAATACAGATATTACAGAAAACTATCTTATGATGAAAATTTGCATTAGGGTGCATCTCTGCATCCAACAATACATTGTTTACTGTTTCACATTTTAAACTGTGTTTCACATAAAAGGTCAAGGAAAAAGGAACAACAAATGCATCTTGTCAACAAAGAAACAGGGTGTAATTATATTCCATTTTGTATCAATTTGCTGTAAAAAAATGTATGCACAGGTTCACTGGTAAACATGTGCAATCACACATAAAATTAGTGAATCAGTTATATAGCAGTTGATTCAAAACATTCTGCAGTACACAGTATCTCTGCAGGCCTTGGTGTCTCCTGCCAACCTGCAAAGCCATGGAGAAGTAGCTCAAGGGAGCTTAGTGCTGGTTGCACTGTACAGGTTGTATCGAATTCTGGAACCATGCATACGCTCTCTGGGGAATCAAGTTCCAGTAGACAAGGTTTTGCACCATTGAGAAACAAGTCGTTTTCAGATTTTATCCACCCAGATGCATCTTCTTCTCTATCTGCTGCCTGCACGGAACAGCAACAATTAACTTGTGTCAGTTTCTTGACAACTCTTGCTTTGACATTAATCAATACAGAAACTGTAACACCTCAGATTTATAAAATAAATAAAATAATAAAATATGATAAGATAAGGAAAAATATAGTTTGTTAAGATTAGGAAAATAGTTTGTATTGAAGTCAAACTTTTATATCTTCTTATCAATTAAATATTTCTAATCATATGATGAGTATTTTTAAAGGAATCTTAATCACATTGAAATATTATCTTATAGAATTTTAATCGAACTCAAACTCCATCTAAGGATGAATTCCCTCCCTATAAATAGGACCCAACCCCTCCTCTCATCCCATAATTTCTTCTCTCTCTCAAACCCAATGCTACAAA
>LTAE01000272.1:76135-128867 GCA_001647135.1 Pontederia paniculata | reverse complement strand
GCCACATCATGTTCCACGCCCCACGCGGTGTGTTGCGCACCACCGTGTCTGTATTCGTCTGTCGCATACAGCGCCATCCAGCGCTCGAGATCATGTCGTTTGGTCGTGTGTCTTGCGTTCTTCGCGTCGTGCCTCTCGCCTAGCGCTCACCGTCGTGTCGTACTCCGCCAGGTGCGCCCAGCATTGCCGCGCACGATTGCCACGCGCCGCACACCGCGTCCTAGTGTTCATTCCGCCACCAGGCGTGCACCGCGCCCTAGCGTGCACATCGTGGCCAGGCGCGCACAACGTCTGGCGCACATGATCGTGCCCAGCGTCGCTTGGCGTGCTCGGTCGTGCCCTGCGCATTCCGCGTCATATCGACGTAGACCGCATTGTGTTGTCTTCTCTCGTCTCGATCGGCGCGCGATCTCGCGGGGTTTCCGGGCCATTTTTCGGGGGTTTTCGAGTCTAATTTCAACCAGTTAATGGGGAAAAACTCCTCTTTCAATGCCCTCAACAAATATAAAACAGATCTCTAGAAAAAGCGAGGAAAAAATTCATACAAGCATGCAAGGTTCATAACATCATCTTATGTACAAGAAATCCGCCAGGGAACATACCTTTGGGTTCGTCGGAGTTTGTTCTAAACTTTCGAGGACATCCTCTCCTGCGTCTCTCTTGTTGAAATGGAGGATCTTCCTCTCCTATGCCGAATAAAATCCATGGGATGAGAGAAAGAAGAACACGTAGAAAGACGAGGGAGAATGATTTTTCTTACGTAGGGCCGACCACAATTTTCAAAATAAAAATCTATGGCTCAAACCCGTAGGAGTTATTTATAATCCAAGAGTTCAGATTTATTGGACAATCACTGAATTTTCAAATTTAAATTAATTTGAATTTCGTATTTTAAAATAACCAGAATTCTAGTTTTTATTTTCTAGTTATGAAAATATCTTTGAAGGAGATAAAATTTGAGAGGATTTGAATTTGAATTCGATTGTAGGGATATTTTTGAAATTGAAAAATCTGAGAAGTTACAAAATTATATATATATATATATATATATATATATGTATATAATATTTTATCTTCTATTTTTAAATTATTAAATTTGAAATAATTATTAATATTAATATTTTTTTTCAGCTACATATTTTGAATTCAATGATTTTAAAAAGTAAAAGACACAAGTACACCTCATTAAATTCATTAAATATATGCACATAAGACATAAAAAATTGCTTCTCACCAACTAGTACGGATCTAATAAGACATAATCAAAATATATCAGAACAAAGGTATTGAGAACTTCTAACTTTGACTAGGAATAAGGTTATCTTATTTGGATAATAACATAAAATACTAATTTTATCATCGTGTGGCTTCAAAACCGTGCTGCATTTCAACCCTACAAATTTGATGACGAACTTTTCTTGTCTCTCCATTCTCCTCTTTATCCTTAGTCTTCATCCACTCATTCTCACCAGCAGGACCAAGATAAGAAGTTTTGTTAAAAGAAGCAATAAGATATAATGACCTATTTGACCATCTCAAAATAGGGATGTTCGCCATTTAATTAGGCAGTGCAGTAATTGGTATGAATTATACCAACCCACAACACCACAAGATAATAAAAAGAAAAGAAGTATCCACAATGTGATCAAGATGCACAACAGATGATTAGCACGATTGATAAATGGAAATATCATTGATTGGAGTTGCTAGTATAAAAGCACATATTTAGGCAACACTTAATGGCAACTAAAATGTAACCTTTCTTGAAAAAGAAACATCAACAACCAAGTTACAATTGCTAAGTACTTATTTTGGGGCAAACTTTTTCGCAAGTGCTTACAATTTTTAACGGAGGATGACGCTACGTTGAAAACATCTTATCACATGCTCAGCACCAATAGAAGAATGGAAATAACTGGGCTGATTGTACTTTTTGCTTTTTTTTCTCGTGCTCTATACAATATCTTAGATTTGAAGTGCTTGTAATCATTCAACTTTGGTAAAATCATTATATAAGTCATCTAATTTTTATCTTCAAAGTTCATATCACTCAACTTAGAGTATATCAATATTTAAGTCACTATTTCATTAAAATTTTAAATAATGTCACTTTTTTAATGGCATATCATCTAATTTAAAAATAGGTCACCAAAATATTATTTTATCTTTTTGAAAAAACTTATTAGATAGCTCTTTTATATTTCTCACAATTTGACAGCATAGATGCGATCAATTTTTTTTTTACAACCTTTGGATCCTAGTATAGAAAATCTAACTTCCAAATTATATCTTAGCGGAGGAGCAGTCAGATTGAAGAGTAATGACTTCATGGAAAAATAAATTTCTTTCATGTCTAGAATACCTAAAATTCTAGACAATGTAATAATTATCTGACAATATAATAATTATATTTTTTGATATAATAATTATTTTTCGAAAATTGAAAACCTAAAATTTGACCATAATTATCTGACATAAAAATAAGTTTTTTTATGTCTAGAAAAATTCATGCAATTTTAAAAATCATGCAATTTTAAATGAAAAAGTTCGCCCGATGGACCTAATGGAATTCTATATAATTAAAATTATTTAAAATATTATTATTATTATTATTATTATTATTATTATTATTATTATTATTATTATTATATAAATTCACTCAAATAACTTGTAAATGATGTCAATACAAGTTTTTTTCTTTAAATAAATTAGATAAGCTATAAATGATTATGTTAAATTATGTATCTTATTTTTTGACTAATTAAAAAATATTATTTAATAGTATCATAAATATAAAAATCGAATTTTATGGCCTCAAAGAATAAATAGGATTGAATGAATTAAAAAGAGTCCCTAAAAAAATCAAGTGATTTTTTAATGTAAATAAGTAAGCTGACTCATGCAACTTTCACCTTTAATAAATTTTAGGTGTTTTGATTAAATTATGAGTAAAATTAACGTTATATTATTTTAAATATTTTATATTCATCTAGAAGTTAGATTTTCAACATTAGGATTCAACAGTTGAAAAAAAAAAATGATCGCATCTATAATGCCAAATTGTTAGAAGCATGAACATCTTATCCTAAAGATAATCTAATAAGTTTTGTCAAAAATAAAATAATATTTTGATGAACTATTTTAAATTAAATGGCATGTCATTGAACAAGTGGTATCATTTAAATTTTTAATGAAGTAGTGACTTAAATATTGATATACTCTAAGTTGAGTGATCTGAACAATAAAAATCGAAGTTGGATGAATTATACAATAATTTTACCAAAGTTGAGTGACTCCAAACACTCTAAATCTCAATATCTTATACAACAATTGAATGAATGATTAAATGGTTAATAACTCTAATTTATCATCTTTTTTTCTTTTCAGAAAAAAAAATGGGCCAAACTTGTTTATGAATCTCACCTCAAGTTTATAATTGGGCACCGAAAAGATTTTTTGGGTTGTGAGACGTGCATCTACGACCCTTTAGCATGCTTTATCCAAGTTGCTAGAAAATAATAATAAAAAACGTATGGAACAACTCTCAACATTAATCAAAAGGCAAAGAAAAACTTTTGAACAACAATACCTTCAGATATCAAGATCTAATATCAAAAGAACTAAATAAAATGTAACAATTAAACTTTTAATGTTACCTTATGCAAAATGTAAACCATTGGCTAATATAGAATATACATCTTTATGAGCATGTAGCATCAATGTTCTTGGGATAGATTTCCCGCCTTCATACTCTTTTTTCTTACCAGCTTTAAAGTGTGTGCACATTTAAACATAACAGTGAAATTTTAGGTTTTCCTCCTCCCTCTCCACCATTTCAAGCTCTAAACCTTCTCTCAAACTTTATGTCTCTAACATTCCTACCAAAAACTTTTAGTCATGAATACAGACGCATACCATTTGGCAAGAGACACATTCACATCATAAGCCTAATAAGTATAAACATTAACATCTTCTCATGTTAATGGTGCACAGGAACTTAGTGTTTCCATTCTTTAAGATGTCGTGTGCTTTTAGATTCAATATTAGAAAAAGATCTTAAAACCATTTATCTAGATACCAGACAAGAGTTGATCCAAAATTAACAAGCAACATTTGAAAGCAATCATGGATTTATGGAACTTAAGTTTCAAGAATGTAGCTATCCTCGATAGAGTTGATTCGATTATATTGTTAAACTGGTCATAAGCTTCATATTTTCTAGACGCATAATGTTTAAATTGTTATGGACTGAATTTGAAATAATATAGTCTGAATGTTCTAAATATGAAGAGGCCAAAGTGGAAGTAAGAACTCAAGTGACAGGATTATCAACATAGACACTAGATTGTGTTTAGCTCGCATCTTTTTTTCAACTATCTCATAGTTATATGACCCCAAAATTATGCTCTGGCAAGAAACTTCATCAATTTTTAGTTACGGAGATAGGAAAGAAAGTTTCAGCTATTTGATGTGTTTCTTATAAGTATCATATTATCTGCAATATTAGATGACTCCACATATAACCAAGACATAGATATGGATTCACTTACTTCATTATTCATGACTGACTAGCTGACTAGCTGTCATAATCCAAAATATGAGCAGTAGCTCCAGAAAGAACATCTTTGATTTCACCATGTCATTGTAAGACCTCAAGAGGAAACTAAAGCAAAGTTAGTCAACAACTATAAATCACAAACAATCATGCAGCCATCTTCAAGCTGTCAAAAGCATCTTTTGTTAAGAGATCGTAAAATGCATCTACGACAGATCAAACAGGCAAAAAGTACAAAAAACTTTGATTTGCAGAATATCACCTCCAAAGAATTTGCTTCTTTTTCTAACTCACTAATTTTACCATGATCTCGTATTCATGTGGTAGCCCTTAATCCAAAGGGGAAGAACCATGGAAGTGCAACAAACACATGTAACTATTCATTTCTTTGAAGTATCAAGCCTTGCTCCAAATTGAAAGAGAGTTAGAAGTCTTACAAACCTACCATTATCAGAGATTAAACCAACTTTCCTTTGTTTACAAATAAGATGCGCCACCGCATGAACTCGTCTTTTCACCTCTACGAAAGATATTCATCTGTATATGGTCAATCAGTAAAGGGAGGTTCTGCAAGGTGGAACTCGAACTGCAAGAAACTTATCCATCGTGATTAAGAGATATTTTCTCGATCTTTTTTTCACTATCTCTTTATAACTCATAATACACAAGTACTGGATGTGCTCGCTTTTCAAACACGATATGACTACAGCCGTAAATTTCACTTTCTTCAAATCACTAAATGACATTGAGCACCTCACGTAAGAGAAAGGTTCTCCTTTATCCAGCTCCAAGCTGGCCTCGCCCTAAATATTTTTCCTCTCATGTTTGTCCTTAACTCAGCTGCACACCCCCAACAACCTTCAGCTGCTAAGGTGTTTGCAAGCAGAACATGAGTGGAAGGATCATTTGGACAGAGATCAAAGAGACACTTGGCAGCACGTTTTGCAGTCTCCATATTTCCATGAACTTGGCACCCATTAAGAAGAGCTCTAAAAACAGAAATTCCTGGTTCTAAGGGAAGACTATTGGCAAAAGATTCAGCTTGATCTAAGGAACCTGCCCTACCAAGAAGATCTACCACACATGCATAATGTTCCAATCCAACAGTGATACGAGACTTCTCTTCCTGCATTGAGAGGAAAAAATGGATCCCTTTTTCCACAAGCCCAGCATGGCTACAAGATGTGAGCACTGAAAGGAAGGTCGTACGATTTGGTTTAACACCAATCCTTCTCATCTCTTCAAACAATTGCACTGCCTTCCAGCCATACCCATGCTGCCCAAAACCTGCTAATAGTGAGTTCCATGAAACCAAGTCAAGATCCTCCATCAAAGAAAATACCCACTTGGAATCATTTATTGCACCACATTTTGCGTACATGGAGATGAGTGCATTCTGGATGCATGTGTTCGAACCATTCCCTGTCTTTAAAATTAGAGCATGGATTTGCCTACCTTCTTCAAGAGCAGAAAGAATTCCAGTAGCCTTCAACACGCTGGTGAAGGTGAAGTAGTCCACAGTGATACATTCCCTTCTCATCTCCATGAACCTCATAAGAACTTCTGCGCCACCACAGAAGTGTGTAAATCCAGCAATGACGGAGTTACATACCACATGATCCTTAGTTGGCATGCCAGGAAACGTCCTAACAAAATCGTCCCGGCTGCCACACCTTGAATACAAGGCCGCCAAGGTGACTGCAATGAAGGAATCGGATTCAAATCCCTCCCTTATAATGAGACAATGGACTTGCTTCCCCAGGAAAAGATCTTTGGGTGTTTCCATTGAGCTGATGATGCTGTTATAAACTACATTACTGACCTCAATCCCTGCACGTAACATCTCTTGAACCAGGATCATAGCATCATTTGGCAATCTATTAAGTACACATCCTGTCACCAACGAAGTCCAAGTGATCACATTTTGATCAGGCATTTCATCAAATACTCTCCTTGCTGTGCCCATATCACGACACTTCGCGTACGCGTCGACCAATGCAGTCCCAACGGCGACGTCCGAGCAGAACCCGCGCTTCAAACACACGCCATGCAGCGTCATTCCCACGAACAGGTCCTCTAACCTGGCGCAGCCGACAAGGACACTTGACATGGTCGAGGCGTTCGGCGGAATCCCTCCGGAGAGCATTCGCGCGAAAGCATCGACAACATGAACCGGCGACGGGGACTGCGCGTAGGCGTAGATCAGCGTGTTCCAAGCGACGACGTTCGGCTCGGGGATTTCGTCGAACAGTTGCTTCGCTTCCGAGAAGCAGCAGCACTTGGCGTAGAGATTGAGCACAGACGCCGCCACGAAGGGATTGGACGTGACGAGGCCGAGCTTGAGGGCCGCCGAATAGAGGCACGAGCCAATGACCAGGGACGAGGACTCGGCGGCCGAGGAGAGCTTCCCAACGAGGTCGAATGCCGAGTGGTAGGCGCGGGGACGCTCGGTGGGGATGGGGGAAGGGCGGATGGAGGTCGCCAAAGAGCGGCCGGAAACGGGACGGAGGAGGAGTGCAAGAGCACGGCAGCGGCCGCCGCCGGGAAGGTGGCGGTGGAGGAGCATGTTAACAGCATCGTAACGATCTCTTTGGATTCGGCTCGCCGTCTTCTTCTCGCGTTGGTCCATTGGCGGCAGTTGGATGGCCGGTCGGAGGGCGACGAGTTGCGAGCGGAGTCCCGCCATGTCCGACGCGTGTCTACAGCGAAAGGTCACGGAGAGAAGTTATTGTTTGGGTCTATTGGTCTGGGCTTTGAGCCCATGGGCTTACTTTAATTTGTTTCATATTTTTCTTTTTTCATAACATTTTTGGGGGAAAAAATTGTTCCTAAATGAATACATTTCTCTTGTTTTGAGAAATAGAAAATAATAACAGAAAAAGGTGAAAGTCTCTTAATTTTTTTTGTTTTATCATTAGCTAATTTTTTTCGTTAAAATAATAGATACCATAAAACCCCATAATTTAATGTGTGAGAGTGATAATTACAATAGATGATGAGAGATTAATTAAATCATGTATTTTTATTATTTTTAGGATAAAAATGGGAGAAACATGTTGATTGCATTCAAATCCTTGGCAATTTCTATAATCCCATAACTTGTTTGAAAATGATAAAAGGATCACTGCAGAATTGGAATCCTTCTGCCTGGACTAGAATGTCCATCATGCTATGCATCTATCATGAGTTGAACAATGCAGCTAACTGGATTTTCAGGATCTTTGTCAAATTCACGAGTGATTTGAACATTGTATTCCCTTCCTTTTTTTTATTAAAACACTCCTGACTTATTCAAAAAATTATCATGTTTGAGTTTATGACCTATACTAAACTTCATCTTAAATAGTGAAGAAAATTATACGATATAAGTCTTACTTTATACCTTTTTATTGTAACACTTTCGACTTATTTAAAAAAATTATTCACTTTACATGATTCACACGAATTCAAAATATATTATTTATTGCTACATATAAGTTCATAATCATCTCTATATTTATTTATATAGAATTAAATTTAGCCTCTTTATCTTAAATTATCATATTATTCTCACTTGAAGACTTTATTTCGTTATTGAGTCATTTCACATAGTTGAATTGAGTATGCAATGTTGACTCTAATAATTTTTGTAATATCCCTGGCTACTTCAAGAAATTATGTACTTTGATCATATGATCTACGTAGTAGAGAAAAGCATTTTATGTATAAGTTTATGATCAGTGTGAAATTTAATTTTGAACCTCATTGTCTTGAGTCCTCATTTGATTGTGAAAAAAATTATTTTACCAACTCATGCCTCCTTCCTAGTTTAAGCAAACGGAAATTGTCGATGTGAAATCATGAAAAGAAAAGAGAAAATGTTCACCAAGAATAATCTAAATTTCAACCGTAAATTATGTCGATTGACAAAAAAAATGAAGTTATAAGTTGTAACAACTCGTTCTCCCTTCTACTTTCTTTATGCAACGGAGAATTATCAATGAAAAAAGTGATAAATTCAAGATGAACCGTGAAACTATTTGTCAAGAATGATTCATATTTCAATCATAAATTATTCGATTAGGGATTGTCATTACGATTGCTTTCAAGTCTCTATTGATGTTAAGGATCACAAAATTAATGAATTGGGTCGACATATTAATCTCAGCTATTTAAAATTAGTTAACAAAAATTATGAGTGATAAAATTCTTGCCAGGTGTCCTCTTTGTAAGGAAAACACACCGTGTTTGCAAGGTAATCATTCAGCACCCTCTACAATGGTCACTTCATCATTCTTTCATATTAACAATTTGAGAAATAAAATATCTTTTTTTATATATATCTCTTGCGTGATGGAAAGATTCATGTGGCCTTTATATTATAGTTAATTTGCTAAATTCCTCAACAATTTCCTTCAATTTTTTTCAAAAAAAAAAAACACTCTCGAGTCGTTGGAGAGGCACTTTCTCGACTAATATTCCTTATCGTTTGGAACTCACGCTAATAAATAACAGATAATAGACAATTCTAAATTAACTACAAAGATAGTAAATAAAAGTAGAGATTAAAAAATTTATTGAGCATCATTCGATTTTCGCTTTGTGACTGAAATTAAGATATAATTTAAGTATCATTAAATTATTTTTTAATAATTTAATTTAAATATCTCAATCTCAATCACATATCAAATAATATTTGATAGAGCAAAATCTGCTTCACACATTTATTATCCTCGAAAAAGTATAGTTTTTCAACTCATTATTTGGGCTCACCTATCTTAATTTTTTTCCTGCACTATTCGAAACATTTTTTTTAATATTTGGGTCTTAAATTAAATTAGCCAGATTTTATTATCTTCTTACATATTGTAAACATTGGGAAAAAAATCAAACCATTTTTTTCTATAATTCTTTTTGCATCTCATTCTGATTTACAAATTTGACATTTTTTATCTTTACATTTATTCTGTTTTGACAACTAAATTTTTGCGTTAGAGGGTGAAGTTTTCACTTATCTCCATGACCATATGTAATAAATATGTTATGTATTTTTTTTTAAAATGTGTAAATATAATAATTTATAATAACATAATAAAAGAATAAGAGTGGCACCGCTCCCTTCGTGATTAATTTAAGTTATTTATTAAAATATAAATGTGGCAGTAAATGTAACTACTGGGTACAAAGGTTATTTAATAAGTTGAAAACAGTGATTTTCATAGAAAAGTTGATGAATATTGACTGAAGCACTTAACTTCAAATTAAAATAAAATTTATAAATTAAAAGTAATCTATTTAAAATATAATATTAGGTGCTAAAATAAAGTATAACAGAATCAATCGGTAATAGTTGGATATTTTATGTACGTACTAATTACGTACATCCAAATGTCCTAAGAACTTGTCAAATAGAAACATTTCTGGGGAAATACCTACCAAATTTCCTGTCAACTCATGATCTTAACGAGCATTTCTTCTTATAAAAATTCTCAATCCTCTTAAAAAAATTTCTTAAAAATTCAACTAATATTCACGTAATAAAAATACTCTTAAAATTTCAAAAAATTATAAGCAGGATCTTAACGAGTAATTTTATTTGTGAAAACAGCCAACAAATTTCCCAAGAAATCCAGTCCTAAGTTCCTTTTTTCCAGTCCAAAGTCGCCCTTCGGTCCAACTTGTTACATTTTTTATATATCGTTTTATTTATTTTTTAATATATTTTAATATTCTTAAGGACAAAAAAACTGGCTACATTTTTTTTATATTGTTTTATTATTTTTAAAATAATATTTTAATATTCTTAAGGATAAAAAAAAATAGTCGAAAAAAGAAGGGGAAAAAATCTAAAAAAACTGGCTACATTTTTTTTATATTGTTTTATTATTTTTAAAATAATATTTTAATATTCTTAAGGATAAAAAAAAATAGTCGAAAAAAGAAGGGGAAAAAATCTAAAAAAACTGGCTACATTTTTTTTATATTGTTTTATTATTTTTAAAATAATATTTTAATATTCTTAAGGATAAAAAAAATAGTCGAAAAAAGAAGGGGAAAAAATCTTATCCATCCACTAGAGAACGAAACAGGTAAAGAAATGGACGGCCATTTCAGATTGGATATGCCGACAAGGTAAAAGGATGGGGAAGGGTATCATTGTTATTATCTCAAAATAAATGGTCTTTGTAGAAGGCTCCCCTTCGAACACCCAAATCTGTTTGCGCAACCACAAAACCACTCGTGTCCTTACACGTGTTCCTAACCGTTCGGCCGTTAAAAGACGGCGTCATTTGTCGGAGATGCATTGTCCAATCAGGTGAACTTACCTCCTTTTTTGTCTTCTTTGCACATTAATAATTTATCCAAAATTTAGTTAACTCATTAGTTACAAAATAAAAATAATTTTATTATTATTATTTTCGACTGATTGTCTGACTTGTACTAAAAATTAATTCTATCATAATCTCTAACTATTTTTATTTTAAATGTATGCAGATTATTTATTTTTTAATTAGTCTATGCCATTTCGAATTGTACGTCTGATCTAAATATATATAATAAGAATCTTAAAAAAAATTCAGGAATATAGAGAGACTCAAAGAAATTTTAAGCGGCAAGGAGTTATTACCAACATGATTGTCAAGATCTAAAACTTAAGATATTACGAAATCTTGAGGGTTATAATCGATCTTGATCGGATCTTATGAGTAAAATCTTAATATGATCTTACTTTATGTAGTATGATTTTACTATCTTATACAATTTTAAATAAAAAATTTTAATCATTTAAGAATATTTTTTTATACTTTTTTATAATAATAACTAATATAGATGGAGTCCAATATATTTTTCTTACAAATTAATCAAATTATGATCTATTGAAGTCTAATTAAAATTTGAGTATAAAAAACTTATTAAAAATATATTTTTATATTAAAATATATTATTATATTAATTCATGATCTCCGATTTGATCTTACTATTTTCGATCTTATGACCCCTTACGATCTTACGTAATATCTCGATCTTGACAACTTTGATTATCAATTCATCTCAACTTGAATAATGGAACAATTAACTAATTTGATAGAGGATACATAGTATTCAAAGTTAATCTCTTTGAATTCGAATGATTAATTTTAATATTGAATCGCTATTTTTTAATATTTTGAATAGCAATTATATGCATGCATAAGATGATTTTAAAGGATTACTTTGCATGTTGTGTAAACCACTCCTTGGATAAAATCATGTGATGCAATCATTATATTTTTCTACCAATCTAAGGTTTTAACTATGCTAAAAATTATTATATTATAGAATTATGATGATTATATTCATCATTCTCAAATGGTAAAAAACGTAGGCATTGAAATTTTTCATGATGAACATGCCCACCTTTATTCATGATTTTCTGTACTTCCAACTTACAATAACTTCGAGGAAAAAAAAACTAAAATACATATTTTACTATACATTGGCTCCTCCCAATTTCCGATTGGATTTGTTGCTCCTTCAACACTAGTTCTTGATAATTGTAAACGTCATATGAGTTATACCAATGAAAAATATTGCATATGATTAAAATTAGAAATTAAAGAATATGTGACAAATATGGTGTAGATTTATTAATAGATAATAACCCCTTTAAACACGGTACTGATCAAAATTTTGATCCATTTGAGTCAACGCTAATTGCGATGAGCACCTTGATTGGATAATTTCCTGTAAACTTTCCTTTTTTTTACAAAATTATAAACTAAAAATAGAGGGTTCATTTAGTATCCAAAATAGAAGAACAAATTAGTTAATTAGAACCACTGGAATATCCCAAAGCAAAAGCAAAAAGCAAAAAAAAATTGCACCGGACGTGAAAATAACGTGATGGTGTGGTGATGCGTGGACGGCGCTAAATGGCATATTCCGTAAATTTTGCCAAAGTACAGGGGCGTTTCCGCGGACGACGCCAATATAAGATCGCGAATGGGGTGACGAAGATTCCCCCTGTTCCTGTTCTTCCTCGCCGTTGGTTTTGGTCAGGTTTTTGTCTAATAAAAGAAAAAAGCAGAGGAAACAAGCTCGAAGACCTCGTTAATGGAGAACACCGCCATGGAGGACGAGAACAGGAGGGAGGTCAAGGGCTCTTTGAAGCTATTCGGCGTCAGCATTCATGGCGGAGGAGGAGGTGATCAGAGCGTTGGCTGCAGGGACGTGATGGCCATGGAGGAGCCTGTAATAGCGGAGGTGGATGCCGAGGAGGAGGAGGAGGACTTGGACGAGGAGGAGTTCATGAGGAAGTGCTCCAGCATGGTGAACCTGGCGTCGTGCGCTTCCGGGGGCGGCTTGGCGGCGGACGGCGGCCACGCGGAACACGGTTACGCCTCCGACGGCGGCCTCGTGCAGTCCTCCTCGGGCGGAGGGAGGAGGCGGAGCAGGAGGACGAACTCGCAGGAGAGGAAGAGAGGTAATGGATCACCGGCTTTCGTTATAATAATTTTGTGCAACGTGAACAAGTTTAATCACCAGAAAAAAAAACAACCAAACGACATTAAAGTTTTCTCAGCTTCTTAGATCATGCATCATATGCTTCTGTTCATGCATCTATTAGAATGCATGTTGACCTTCCGTTTGAGTCCTGCAAACTTGTGATTTGAGAAAGTATTTATATAATCATGTCTTGCATAGAAAGAATAAGTTAATGCTCTTGTCTCCATTGTCACTTTGTTCAAGGAGGAATCAGGAGATCTACAGAAATCTTAAAGAGTTGAAGGTGTCTGATGACATTTTTAGTATATTCTTTCTACTTTCTTGCTAAAGAGTCAGCACAGATTCATATAGGAAAAAAATGTGAACAATTAAATGTATTCTTTCTCTTAATTCTATGTTCTGAATCCATGTTGTTTGAGATGCTGATGACATGGACGAGGAGTTAATTTGTTTTGGTGTTTGATGAGATGAAGGAGTGCAGCTTTTTGTTGTGCCATGAAACAGGGGTGCCCTGGACAGAGGAAGAGCACAGAACATTTCTGGCCGGACTCGAGAAGCTCGGCAAAGGGGACTGGAGAGGAATCTCGAAGAACTTTGTGACCACCAGAACTCCCACACAAGTTGCCAGCCACGCCCAGAAATATTTCCTCCGGCAGAGCAACCCCGGCAAAAAGAAGCGGCGATCGAGCCTTTTCGATGTGGTGGTTGCTGAAGGAGTCAGTTTTTTTTCTTCTTTCCTTCTTCAATCATTGATAACAAACATCAAAACTTCGAATTATTGTCTCTGATCAAAGTTCTTGTTCAAAACTTTTGCAGGCATCGGTTAATGATGCAGCCCCTGCACTGTCTCCACATAAATCTTACGAAATTAAAGAGAAATCTAGCCATCTCAACCAGAACAATCAATTGGTAGGTACACAAGTCTGAGTCTTCTTCTGTCTTGCAGAAAATTTAACCACTGGCAGAATGCTCACTGTTGTGCAGGCAGCAGTCCCACCAATGGCCACTGCACAGGTCTTGCCGCATCAGCTGGCACACGCTGGTGGATTCTGCAACTTGTCTAGTGCCAATCTCATGGTAAACACAATTCAATTCTCACTGTGGTTTTCTGCCTCTTCTCACACTTTCGCCCCCCTGCTGCAGTCACTGGTCTCGATCTAACTACTGTTCTTGGACAAACACACAGGTCGGTCTGATCACTGGCAGTGCTGAGAATGACCAAACCATGGCACCACCTGCGGAGGAGGCACCAGCAGGGCAGATGGCAGCACTGTTACAGGCTAACAGCACTACATGCGCCCCTGACTTCCTCAGGTTGTCCCTGGGATTCCCAGATTGCGAAGCTCAGACTCCTGCAACAGCTCCAGTGCAAGCTGAGACAAGCGACCTGGAGCTCAGGATTGCGCCCCCTCAGCCACACGTCTTGGCTAAATTGTCCTCCCAGAGAGCAGCAGCAGCAGGAACAGGAGGAGGAGGAGGACCCATCAGAGTCATCTGATTATAACTCTTTTTCTCTCAGATTCGCATGTTTTTGTATCTATGTGAATTTTTTTCATGCAATGCAATGGAACAAAGTGTTAGATGAGTTCTTTTGTTTCACATATATAATTAGTGGCTTTATTATATATAGTTAGTAGATAGCTGTTAGAACAGTGGATAGATGTCGTGTATTACTCATTAGTTTTCTGGTTGGTTTAACTGAAATGTAATGACAAGTAAAATCAAAAGAATTAGATTAACTTGATGTAGCAATTCATCTAATGAAGACTGTATGCATTTGAAATATATTTTATTTAAAATTAACTTCTATTGAAACTTTTTTTTATCTAACCTGTAAACCACCAATAAAAGTTTAACTTTTTTATATTAGAATTCAATCCATTTGTGTTGGTAAAATGGCAAATCAAGTGTGAGGAACTTAGGCCCTGTTTGGTTGGGGAATAAGATCAAGATTAAGGTCTTATTCCCCAAGTTTTAACCAAACACTCTTTAATCTATGATGTGAGCCCTACAACATTTAATGTATCTACAGTGCAAAAAGGAGAGAGTAACTAAATCCAGCTGATCTCAAGAATAAGGTTACTCCAGGTGGATTAAGATTTTGGGACTATTCATTGGATTATAAATCTCTAATCCATCAATATTATTCCATCAACCAAACGGGATCTTAAAGAAACAGGCTGCTAAGTTCTCTAACCAAATGGGCATCCATTTGCTGAATGATCAAGTTTATTATATTGTTTTCTTTTCAGAAACCGAGTTATCAGAACCATTTATTTTTTTTTGCATCAGCAAACAGAGTGTTGATGCGTCGATGGGATCCAAGATGGTTGTTGGCCATTATGTGTGGTCGATCTTTGTTTCTGCTCGAGGGACATCAGTGAATGACTACAATCAATCCATGATTCTTCAAGGACGTTGATCCGGTTGAGCATGTGTTTCCCACACAGTATGACGATAGATGAAAGGAAACAAAACGACAGCTAACTATATTTTTTTTATTAGACAAATAAATTAAAGATAAAAGGTACGTAAAAGATCTCTAATTAATCTAATTTCAAAAGTTTTGACAATATTTATCCATTATTAATAGAACAATAATTTCAATACTACGAACGAATGTTAGAATGAAATGATAAGCGAATTGAATAAAGAGATAAATCATTCATTTCGCTTCAGCAGTAGTCCAATTCAAGTCCTCGCATACTAAAAGAATTTGTTGGGAACTTTTATCCACAAGTTCCCACAAATATTGAATCCTACTTTCAATCCTAAGCGACATTTGACATTGAAAGTAGGATTCAATATTTGTGACAACTTATAACTTATTCACATTGTGTGAATTCAAATCTCTGTCATCCAATTTTAAATATGTGATATACCACCCATTTTGATATAATATCATTTAATTTTAATTTTTTTAAAATAATATTTTTTTAAAACAAATAAATATATAATTATATATTTAACATTGCACGGTTGAAATTTGGGTTCATACAGTACGAATAAATTCTAAGTTCACACAATCTTGAAAATAATTGGAGGGAAGTCTCCAAAATGATAACTAAAATGAGTAAGATAGTGATGAAAAAGAAATAAGAAAATCTTTTGAAAATAAAATTCACAGATACCTATTTTAAAATTTAAACCGGACACTTAAGTGGTATGGGTTGGTTGGTTGGTTGAAGCTCCATTCATTTCAATCATGGAAGTCCCGTCTTGTTGTGACTTGTGTCCATCTCAAGCAACAATGACAGGTGCATTTGTGGCTCGGAGAGCCTCTAAAGCTATTGAGATATTGCTCTCTATCTGCGGTCCCAAAGTCCCAGCAAACAAAGAGGATTGCACGCATGCTATTCAAGCATGGGGAAAACATGTGTGTGCGTGGCAAGAGGGGATTTGGTTGCCAACTGTTTGCCATTTGTCTGCTATATGAAACTTTACATTGAAAGCAACATTTGTGGGTTATGTTGCCCTGCAGATTTCATGCTTAGAGAAGGGCAGATAAGATCCAAGGAATCCAATGAGACATCTTACAACTTTTGCTCGGATTTGTGAGCTCACAGCATGAGGCAGTTACCTATAAATCCGACTACGTCTCAACCCACTCCACGACAGAGGAAGAGGAACAACTGTAGCAGAAAATTTAACATAATTGGTGCTTTTAACAAGTAACTTAATGGTTTTTTATTAGTAGAGCACATGAGCATCCAAATGCCATGAAAGGTTAGAAAAAAGGAAGAAAGAAACAAATAACAACTAGATGTTGAAAACGAGAGCATGGATTTCTTGGATGCTAAATGAAAATGACCACATGGTTTAAATTGTTTTTGCATCTGTATCAGATAATCACGCGTTACTTGAGATTGTATATACCCACACACGCACGCATGCGGCAGAACAGGACTGGATAAGAAATATATTCCATATTTAGGTACTCCAATTTGTACAAGGTTCAATAACAAATGCTAAAAAGAATGGAATCTGAGCGACAGCATCCAAAGATCATACGGCAGAAGCACAATTCTGAACTAAAAGGAGTAGCTAGCTTTTACATGAAATTATTTGGAACCTAAGAAGAACAGCAGCTGGTCTTTTGGTTAACAGGCTGGCCGCGAATTTGTACTGTGGGAGGCCTAGCATTGTTCATGGCTGGTTGACTTGCCATCCTGATCAGAACAAACAGATGCGTTAGTGGCTGTAAAATGGTAAATAACCTCTCCTGCGACGACCTGCAACTTGGAAAATAGTTGATACCTGTTCTTGATAGCAGCAGCCATGGCCATGAAGGCCTGCTCCACATTGGTTGCATTTTTTGCACTAGTTTCCATGAATGGAATGCCAATCTCATCAGCAAATGCCTATGCCAGATAAAGAGGGTTTAGTAACTTGATATGATGAATTTGCACACAACATGCTACAAAGATATATCCAACGAGAAAAGCAAATTATAGTGTTACACATGGCTCACCTGAGCTGTCTCAGATGAGACAACCTTGTTTGCAGTAAGATCAGACTTGTTTCCAACTAGAAGCTTGTTAACACTCTCACTTGCATAACGGTCAATCTCATTTAGCCATTGCTTTACGTTGTTGAAACTCTCTTGATCAGTCACATCATAGACCACCTGCAACAAGGGAGACAGAAAAGAACTTTAATAATTATACAACAACAGAATACAAATATTTTGAGACAGGAAGAAGGCTTACAATGATCCCATGAGCACCACGATAGTAGCTGCTTGTGATTGTCCTGAAGCGTTCTTGTCCAGCAGTATCCCACTGTGACCACCCATAAAAGACAAAGGATATCAGGTGAAATAAGAGGAATAGAACCATCATACCAGGTTAAGATTATATAATGTTAAAACCATTAGACTAAAATTCAAGTGCTGCTAAACTCCAGTTCAAATTGTATAAGACAATCAAAGCACGGTTGTTAGCAATTCATATCTGATTACTATTCTCTCCGCTCCCCTTAGAAACAAATAAAATCTCTCAGAAGTGGCAGCCGGTACTTTAATTAAGGTTCATTTATTCTTTTGGTTACAAAGGCAGAATATATTGCGTTAGAAAGTTCATGTTCGTAGGTCAAGTGGCCATTATGTAACTCTTACAATTTGGAGCTTTATTGTTTTCCCATCCTGCTCTACTGTGCGTATTTTCTGCAATAAGAAAAAGAACCATAAGCAATTATCTCCCAAAATATGATGTTTTGCAATGCACAATAATGCAATAGTATTTTCACTCACAAAATCAACTCCGATGGTGCTGATATAACTTTCCAAGTATGAATCATCCTATAAGAGAAAAATAAATGATTACTCGAGCACATGTCAAATAAGGTTAATGTGGCATAATAGATTATGATTAGTTTAAAAAAAAATAGATTATGATAGATTAGGCATGTATATAGAGGCAGTCACTTTGTACAGTTCCTATGGCCTAAATTAAACACTATCTACAAATTATTAAAATTGGACAAATACTGAAATGTCTACTCAGATTGAAAATGACAACCCTATGATTGAAATAAATAAACAAATAAACAAGCTAGATAAGCCAAATTTTTTACCATATAATCTTTCACATATTAGCGATGATAAAAATGTTACCTAAGACACAACATGTTAACGGTAAATATAATTCCAACAAGTTATTAACTCCCCATCCGAACTGACATACAGAGATCCAACAAATTTTAAATGATCAGGGTCCTATTGACCACCAGAAATTTTAGTTTTTTTTTCAAGGAAGAAAATTTAGTTTACAGGACATGCATTGAGTTTCACACATATTAAATTCTTTTTGGTTGCCAAGAGGATGTCTACCAGTTTTCTAGACCACAGATAATATATTTAGAAATTGAAGTTCCACAAACATTAAAAGAGTGATGCAGTAGGTTATGCTCAAGGCAATAAAAATATTGATACGATGTCTATAACAACATCAAAAAGCTACAGAATGATCATGACCCAAAAGACATGACATTGAAAATGATGAACAATTGTCCTTACTGCAAATCTAAGAAGAAGGCATGACTTGCCAACGCCTGAATCTCCAATAAGCAGAAGTTTAAACAAATAATCACTGCAGAAGAAAAGACAAAGGCACAAGATTAAGTACAGGAATATCATATAAAATTGACATTAATGACTAATTATCAAAGACACTTTATGTACACATTAATAATTGCATCAGCAATAGCACTGAAACCAGAATCAGTAAGGTACTTGTCTCTGATATTAGAGGAATCGTGGAGGGAAATCAAAGTTCTCAAAAAGTACGGACGCTGCATACAATTTTCGTGACAAAAAATGAGCACAAGGAAATAAATTAGGCTTTTCAAAAGAAAATAAATGAAAAAAAGGAGGGACATTCTTTAACAATTATTAATGCATTTTTGCAAATTGTTTACACAGAATTTTTTTAAAGGGTTTACAAAATCAAATTTTTCGAAGGGTTTACACAGTCAATAATGCAACACCAGAGGACCAAATCAACAACAAATTGCATTTGAACAAAGTTTGTCCAACAAGAATATGTAACAACCAGTATAGATATAGAGCTACAATAAAATGAGATAGTGATCATCACAAAGTTATTGAACACGGTAACTCAAAATGCAAAAAAAAAAATGTTACACTGAAGTATTGCAATGAATCAATTGTTCTAGATATTTAAGCTCGTTCTGCTACATGCATACGTCCCCTCAAAATACTCATCACTTCATTCCTCCTCCCCCTAGAGTGACACACACCCCATGGACTTATTTATCAACATTGAGAGAATGAATCAATTCAACATTTTGGTTAACTCAAGTCCCTTTGCTAAAGTTGTAGCAATCCTAAGCTGGATATAAACTAGCATGAAATATTCCCCCCAAAAAATGAGCATATGCAATAGATGTCACATAAATTTCGTAATAGTAAAAGAAATGAATCAATGGCAGGTCATGTTTCAAAATAAGAGGATAAGCTTCATGTCTCACAGAGCATTGAGTACACTAAAAGGCAGTGTCCATCATATCAAAATTTTATACATATTAGAAAGAACAAATGCTGGGGTTTGAGTTCCAGGTTTACCACAAAGCATAACTAAGCATATTAAAACCACAGCATCAAGGTACTGCAAATTCATAAACTACTCTAAAGGCATAAATCTACCCATTTCATCCTCTTGATTGTTATGATTGTGCTCACCAAGCATCCACTCCAGAGACCAAGATTAACAAAAATGAATGAAAAACGTCAGAGTAATGTGACTAGGGTTTAAAACTCATTCCCAAGTTAGAGAGAAAGATGGGATTATAGGTCAGTATTCTCGTTTCTTTATTGCAAAAGCATCAAATTGTATGATGAGCAAGATAATATTGTGCGTTCTTTTAATGATGTTAATATTTGCTAGAAATTGATGATAACAAAGGATCCAAACGTATCCACAAGAAAACTGAGAATAGTTCAAAATTTTAGCCATGGAAGAAGTCAAATAATGATGTCAAAACATCAGCCACCATCTAGACGACCAATTTTTCTGGGATGGAAAGAATATTATTTGAATCAAGAGTTCACAGGACATACCAAAAGGATAATTAGCATTTTTTGTGAATCAAGATAATTTAGTGTTATAGATTCATTAGGCAACCACAACAGCACAAGACAAAGACGCATGAGAAATTCGTATGCGAGAACATGCATCAGTTTTAATAGGTTTTCAAAGAAAATAGAGCCTAATACTCACGAGAATCTAAACGGATGAAAAGAGCAAGTTTATGTGATATTGTCTACACTACACAGAGAAATAAACACTACATTAAAGAGCATGTCTAGAGTGTCATAAAATCTCAGCCTGCCACCCAATATAGGTGTCAGAGACTCGTAGATCATTCTGTTGTCAGACTAACCAGACAGTTCATACCAGATAAAGCGATTGATTGGTTCAACAAGTAGCAGGTGGAATCCAATAAATAAAGGTCACACGAAACCATTAATGATCAATGTTAGAGCGTTCTGAATTGTGAAAACAATCAACCATAACCTGGCCACAATTTTTTTGAAGTCTACTCACAGCTAGTGACAGCAAATGAGAATCCACCCACCAACAAACTCATCTTCCAGCTGACTTAAAAAAAACATCCATCGCTGGTGCCAACTATCAATGACCTATAGCTTGCTCCCAACCCAAATTTTATTTGCATACCTCATAAGATGTTTACCGTTCCAGCACCTCAACTAAAGAACGGATGCTAAGTTATTTAGTATCCCTGCATTAATAATATTCTTTATTTCGGCACCCATTAACCAAAAGACGGAGCTTCTCGTATAGATATCCCACGCGCAGAAAAATGCCGCCCAAGAGGTCGTCAAGCAAACCAAATCTGGATCTCTAAATCATGGGAACGACAAAACAAAAAGAATGCTCAGATCTCACGCAGCATCTCCCCACACGATCCACCCAATATACCACTTCAAGCAAAATCTTAAAGTTAGTTCTAAAATCCGATCACTATTCACTCGTCACATAAATTTTCAAAATTAACCAACAGATCGAGAGCTACCGCGACAAAAAGAAATAAACAAGACGGGACAAGCCACCGATTGCGCCCAAAATCCACAGATGACAAAATTAGTAACCTAAACCGAGCAATAGCCTAAGATTGAGCCACATGCGAAGCAGAATAGGAGCTTACTACTCAGGATTCATGGCGGCGGGAGGAGGATGCCGACGAAGAGGGCTTCTCCGGTGGCGGCGGGATCGTTCCCGGCGGGGGTCCTCGACGGAGATTGACCGGTAAACGGAGGCGAGAAGACGAGGGATCTGAGAGGAGGAAGAGGAGGATGCCGAACTGGAAGTTTGGGAGATCGAAGACGCGAAGTAGCAGAGCAAAACGACTTCCGCGAGAGAAATGGGCGGAGGAATCGCGGGGCGGAAGTTAACGCAGAAATATATAATAAATAGAGGAAGAGGGGGCGACGTGGGCGGAGGAGGTGACGGTCGACGGAGCAACCGCGTTATAGTTCCTTCAATTTACGAGATTGCCATCTTCCTTTTTTTTCTCTTTTTTCTTTTTCTTTTTTGAAATTCGCATTTACAATTATTATTATCAAAATGATATTTATACGAATTCGAATTTAAAATTATTAATATTCACGTATATAATCTCAAATCTCTTAAATATCTCTTATTCTGATATGATTTCTTTAATTTAATGATAAATAGTTAAAATAAAAAATACATATGAATAATATTGTGTCAATAAGTTAATGTTATTACAGATAAATTAAATTAATATAGAATAGTCGAATTAATCTTTAGTTCATTTCATTTTTTCCTCTTAAATTCATCACATTTTAGTATTAACAACTCGTTTATAAGAGATTTTGTGAATATAAAGAAAACTACATATTTTCTTTTCGGTCGGAAAAATTACGGAATTTTATAAGTAGGACAATTGTTAGTGGGAAAATTGTAACGTCACGTGGAATGATGAAATCATAATTCAAAACTTACACGACTAAAAACATACTACCATGATGCCATCAAACTTATTCTTAGTCATTCAAAAGAAAATTTAAAAAAAATATATATATTATAGTTAATGATGAAATCATAGTTTTAATATTATTCAAACAGTTGAGAGAATATTAGAAATAATATGGGATAACTTTAGTATAAATATGAAATCTATATTTGAAATAATATGAGAGATTATTTTGATTAAATCTTTAGGGGTTGTTTTCGTGTAGCCGAATTATTTTGCATGTGAAACATGTATTATAGCCCACAAGTTGGACTTTGACTCTGTTACCTCGAAGTAACCAAGCAGACTAAGGAAGTCCCTTTTTCTGACGATCGAAGCTTCCAGAAGTGTTCTTATGATTTGTCGGCTTAATGGATGTGACCAAGTTGTTTAGCACTTCTGTTCCTTGTTTTATTAATCTGGATTTCAGTTAAAAATCTATACTACATTAAAAATAAAGGGAGCATGATATTTTGATAAATTCTTGAATTATCATACATATTATAATTAATTAAAATTAATAATCTATCTTTGTTATTCTCTAATTTATAGTAATGAAATTTTATTTGTTTTTTAAAATTTGAGAAACAACTTTTTCATTTTGCTAATAATTATGTCATTATTATAATAAAATATGTCAAGTTGACATACGATATATTATACGAGACTATCAATCATGTTTTAAATAAAAGAAATATCATTTGATGTGACAGAAATTCGACGTTGTATATTTATATATAACAAAAAAAGATAAACATCTTCTTATTTTGAAAAAATTATCTACTTCAAATATTTGGCCTAGTTATATTAAAATAGTAATCTAGAATGTCTGGAGTCTGGACTCAGTTTATATGCATGTATTTATTGAAAAAGTTAGAAAATAATCCGATAAAAGGATTAAACACGTAAAGTTGAATGACAATAAAAAAAGTTAAAAGTATAAAAGAGATATTGAGATAAGAAGATATACATATATCTGAGTCTGGACTCAGTTTATATGCATGTATTTATTGAAAAAGTTAGAAAATAATCCGATAAAAGGATTAAACACGTAAAGTTGAATGACAATAAAAAAAGTTAAAAGTATAAAAGAGATATTGAGATAAGAAGATATACATATATCTATGAGAAAAATTAGTACCTATCTTAAAAGCCCAATATGTATTTGGATTTGGCCCATTGGATATTCTTATTTCAAGGCTAAATCAATCCATAAAGAAAGAGAGAAAAAAATTACTCGACACATTATTTTGAAAAATGTTTGTGTCATTTTACTACTTCTGGGTTACAAATAAATCTACTTGTGAATAGAATGAAAGATAAAAAAGGGTCTATCTCTAAATATTTGATTTATTTATATGTCTATGTCAATATATTAAACCCCATAAATATTAAAATAAAAAAGAATGGATATATAACTGGAATATATATATATATATATATAAGTTTAGTATTAATTAGGGTAATCATATTTCTTATCTTATGAACTGTTAGATACGAGGCGTGCAGTTAAAAAAATAAATAACATATTTATTATTCATATTTACTACTTATTTTTTCAACCACATCTTAAATTCAATGATTCAAAAGATAAAAACACGATGAACTCTAATTATATATAGTTCCTTCATTAAATTATATATATATATATATATATATATATATATTATAAAAAAAATCTTGTGAAGTGTGAACTAAGCAAAAATCAAAATTTATAATTTTTACATATAGTCCTTCAACTTTAATTTTAATATTTTTTATTCTCTAACTTTTTTTATGCACCATTAGTAATCAACTTTTGTGTTTTTTTTCATTTTGCTGACAACATCTATGTGAATATTTGTTGTCATTATTATAATAAAAAAATGTTGACTTTGTCATATATTATATGAGATTATCAATCATATTTATGATAGATTCAAATAAAAAAAAGTAATCTCGTTTGATGCGATAGAAATTTTACATTGTATATTTATGTATAACCAAAAGCTAAATATCTCCATATTTTGAAAAAAAAATCCCTCCTTCAAATATTCGGTCTAGTTACATTAAAATAGTAATCTAGGATGCTTGTATGAAAGTATAATTGTACTTATCCAAAAATAAAAAATAACTTGTTATAATCAAGATCAAACATGCAAAACAGTACATAAAGTTGAATGACAATAAGAAAAAGAAAAACTAAAGATCAAAAGATATATATGTACGAGGAAAATTAATACCTATCTTAAATTCCCAATATGCATTTGGATTTGGCCCATTGTATGCTTATTTCAACGCCAAATCAATCCACACAGAGAAAAAAAGTTATTCCACATATTATTTTTAAAAATGTTTGTGCCATTTTACTACTTCTGGGTTACAAATAAATCCACTTGTGAATAAAATGAAAGATAAAACGACCGATCTCTAGCATTTTTTATCTCTCCACCAAATGCCATAAAAGATTATGTAATCAAAATCCACATTAGGGGACTTCTTAGCAAGCTGACATGTTTCATGGTGTCATCGTTATGACTTTGTGACGCTCACACGGTACCTAAATTTCTAAAGAAATCTCAAAGCTACGCCATCATCATCGTCGTCGCGGCCGCCGCCGCCTGCCGGAAACACCCAAAACTCGGTGGTTGGCTTCATTTAGAGCATGCCATCTATGAGTAGTGGCGGATGGATATATGTTGCTGTCAAGTGATAAGAAGCAAAAGCAAAAAGAAGAGAAGTCTATGCAAACAAACTAAAAGGCTAATTAAATGCCATGGTACGTAGCAATTCGATTTAGGTTGGCAATGAGATTGACCACATCCTCAAGGTGTCCACAGCTTGCTTCTAAATTCCTTCCATTTTATTTTTCATGTTTGTTTTTAAAAATATAAAACAAACAACTGAAAGAAAATATGAATTATTATTTAAAAAGAGAAAATTCATATCTTTTTTTAATAAAAAAATCAGTAAACCAAAAGTAATTTTCCTCTTCCTTAGTGATGACGAATTATTTCTTGATAAAATATATACTTTGAAAGCATGTTGAGATGTTTTTTATTGGTATAAAATTACTGATAATTTAAAATTAATATTCGGACGAAAATATAGAAATTATTAGACTTTGATAACTTTAAAATGTAATCTTAATAACTAATTATGCCAATAAAAAGTAGTTAATTATTTTTTTAAATTTTGATATTAGGCATATATCTTTCAAAACAAATAGTAGCACGAAAAAAATGATGAACCTATATAAAGATGATAATATTCATATAGTAGACGTAAAAGTTTAATAGAGATATACCATATTTAATTAGAGTACATCGATTTGAATCATTAGATTTAAGATATATAATTAAAAATAAATAATTTATTTAAAATTTATAATTTTTTATTTATTTTTATTAAATATAAATTTTAAATTTAATAGTCAAGATGATAGAATATACTATTTACTCTGTTAGTATACCTTAGAAGAGATGAGGACCAGCATTAGCAACAAACTAAAGTAGCATTAATTGAATGAGACAACAGGAAGGAAACAAGTACAAGATATCCCGTATTCCTCGCTTATTATTACTGCTATGATAAAATATAACAACATGAAGGTGCTATAGGTCGTATATAAGTTTTTTTTTGAAAGAAACGATAGGTTATTTATTAATATAAGAACCCAATGAGTCTTAGTATAAAATGTTAAAGGAGCTTTCGAGAAAAGGAGTCACGCTAAAAAAATATGATTAATTGAAGTCCTAGCTAAATTTGTTAAGTAGTTTGTTGTCTTATTTGTTTATCAGTAGATACGAGCATTTTCAAAAGAATCAAGAGATTCAATGACTATCCAGCAGTCGTGCATCAAATTTTAAAAGTCTCCACGGACATTTAGTTCTTCTCAGCGTGATGAAAATTAGATTCATCGAATCACTTTCGAATAAAATGTGCTTGTATTCTAATTGTGCATATTTGAGAAGTTCAATTCTAAGCACCCAAGCTTCTACTATTATAACTGAGTAAAAGTGGTCGTGTGTGATACTTACAAAAAGAAAATTTCCGTTATGTGAGGAAAGTAGAAAATCTGCATTCCCGACCTCCTCAGATTTAGTAAAAAAACTCGTTTGAATGAAGCTTGACCTAATTAGGAGGAGAGAGCTTCCACCTGATCAAAATATAATTATTGGAGATAGAAGGTCCCTTTGAATTGGAAAGTCCCTTTGAAAGGTCCCCTTGAATAAATATCTCACAAAAAATCATTGACATTTTCCATACATTAGATATAGTGGGTTGGTTGGCATGAAACGTGACCTCATTTTTTAATATCCAAATACCTCATAAATATGATCTCATTCCTTAGTGTATGAGTTATTAATTGTGAGGATAATTCATATGCACGCATTTGCTATTAATATATATATTTCAGTTTCTACAGAAAAAAAAATGCTACTGATTTAATAATTATATATAACTTGTGTCATTGTGCATCGCGGTTTATCTTTGTACCCAAAACTCTACTCATCTCTAAATTCAGTACAAAAACTCAGTATTTTTTCGGACAGTAGCTTGATTCTTTTATACTGCTCATTATAATTTATAAATGTTGATAATGTTAAAAGCTCATTTATTTCTACATGTACTTAGTCCCCCACTTAGTTCTGGTTCGAAATTAAATTTATTTACACATTTTTGCATAGGTTATCTTATTCTAAATATTATTGTAATGTTTTGAAATAAATTTATATTATCGAGAGTGTATGTATAAATTTAAATATTTAAATTATTGTAATTATCTCTAAATTTTACTAATTTAATAATACTTTATTATTTGATAACTCAACTAATAATAAACATCATAAATCTCATATTATTCTTTTGCATATGATCGATTATCTCTCATATGATATCTACAACAATATGATTCAATTCCCATATTATCCTTGCAAAACTTATACTAATATTATTTGAATCATTATAAATTTGGATATTTTAATCATTATAATTCTCTACGAAATTTACTAATCTAATAATATTTATTAGCTGATATAGCTTAATTAATTAATAATGAAACTCGTAAATTTAACATTATTTTTTTGAATGTGATTATCTCTCATATGATATATACATCAATATTATTCAGTTTGATGTGATTATATTATGAATTTAATAAAGGTACTATCTACTTAAGTATGTAACATCATATGACTTATTTTTTCAATAGAAAAATATTAAATTTATAGTACATATAACAAATATTTAACAGAGAGAAAATATAACACTCATCGCAAAAATTAATATTCTACGATTAAGAAGATAAGTAATATGATATTATCTACTAAAGTAAATAAAACTTTCATTTTTTTTTCTTATTTATATATATTTTTAATTAATTTCTCAATTCAAATTTATTTTATATGATTTCTCATAAAACTGAAATAAAAAAAACTGCAAGAATAGCTCCATATTTCACGGGGACCAATGTTTTGCAGAATTTAAGTTTGCAATAAGTCCCGAAAGTCGAAAGCTAGGAATTAAACAAGCTGAACAAAATACAGAATTAATTAACTTGATGATTTCGCTGCACAACGAAGAACATAATTTACATATAACATATATTATTATATTATTTTGGGCTTGTTTTGGTGGACAACATTACTCCTAATTTAAAGAAATCACAGGAATGCATTTGACCCCTGTGGACAAATAGGCAAGGAGACATTTATATCATGATTTCGAGATAGATCGAGTACAGGTAGACAAACACATGCATTTTATATTAAAATTTGCATTTGCATACTTCAAGACCAATGGACAACTGATGTTTATTAAAAATATAAATATAAAAATATTATTTTTTTCTATTAATTTAAATATTTAAAATTGTTAATAATTTAATTAATTTAATATAATATCAGAATCAAAGTTTTAACTTTGAGTTCGAACCTCAAGTTATTCATTATTTTTTTCTTTTAGTTGTTCATATATTTATGGAATTAATAAAAAATTATCGATTTATATAATAAGAAAAAAAAATTAATAAAAAATAATTTTTTAAAATTGTTAATATTACAACGTTCGATTTAATTTCCTTTCCTTCACATCAAAACCATACAACTACTCATATATAATACAAAGGTAAATAGCGTGTGATATACAAATATGACACTATCACTTCATTCTTATTTTTTGTCGCTAGCTAATTCCTTTTGAAAAATTGAAGTCCAATTGTATAACATGTAAGAGGTTATTATATTCGAATTTAATGTGGACAAAAAGTTTTTGCATTTAAACAAGCGAAACTAAAAGTCACAAGTTGAGTAGTTGGAGACTTTAATTATTTTTCCTTCGATGATCAAAGTTTGAATCTCGTAGAAGAAATCAAATTAGTTATTTTTCAACTACTTTTTTTTCATATTAAACTTTTGTTTACCATAAATGTCATATGAACTAATTTTCTAACTTTGTAAACTGAGTTAGTGGATCGATAAAAATTCTCTCTCCTAAATATTCAAACGTATACCTCCTCATCAGGCCGTTTGATCCACTTACCCAACTATTATTATTATTATTATTATTATTATTATTATTATTATTATTATTATTATTATTATTATTATTATTATTATTATTATTATTATTATTATTATTATTATTATTGACCTCATTTTCATGTAAAATGTTTGAAGAAAAAAATAATTGAATTACACTTGGTTAGCTAACGACAAGGAAGTGAGTTGGAGCTTCCAAATAAGGAGTAACTATTTTTAGTGTTTCACACTCTTGATTGAATTATTAAAATGTTAACTTATCATCATCTAATATATAATCAAACAATTAGCTAAGGAATTCTGACAAATGATTATTGACAATGAAGTTTGAATTTTAGTGTAACATCTTCAATTTATTTAAAAAATTATTTGTTTTGAGTTATGATTGAATAATAAAAAGAATAGTTACTTATAAGCTCATGATCATATTCGTATTTTATTTATATGAGATTAACTTTCATTTGCATCATCTTTAGTTTTTATATTTATATTTTTTTATTAGAAAAGAAAATGTTGAAAATAAATGAGTAGTAAGTTTTATCGATAAAAATTAAACTTTGAATTTTTTTTTAATACGAAGTCGAAAGATGAATTATCTAGGGTATTTTATCTACCTATACTTTTATCTCTAATAAATATATATATATATATATTAGGTGTGTTAGCCCAACCGTCAACTTAATGCTACAAGAGAGGAAACTTGCAATGGCAAACACCTCAAACCTCCTTTGGGTGCTCCATGCAATGATTCCAATTAAATAATGCTCCCAACTCCCGTGCATCTCCAATCACACAGTACACAAGCCATCTCCAACCCCCACCTACCCATTACATCACCATGCAGCAGCTCTTCTAAACTCTGATTCCAATATGCAAACTATCAAAACTACAACAAATTCTCAACTATTCAGCTTAAATATGGCATGTCGCCTAGGAACGGATCAAAAAAAAAAAAAATAAGAAGGGCCAAAATATATAACAATAAATTTAAAAAAATATGAGAGGAGCTTGGATTTAAACCCTAGACCTCTAGATGTTTATCAAAACCACCTATCCACTATGTCAATTAGCTAATTATGATTATTTATTAATATTTAATTTATTTATTGACTATAATTACTAGTGTATACGTATATATATATACTACTTTATATGCCGAAAAGTTGGGGGGTCGTATCCCCCCTTTCGAGATATACGTGGGCCCGCCCCTGTGTCGCCTTATAGTTGTTATAGCTAAAAGAATATTGTTTTTATCAGCCGGATAACTATGTGTTCCAACTTCAGCTAGCAAACAATTTACATGATAAAAAAACCATATAAACTCCGCAGTAAGAATATATGTCCTCTAACTTTTTCTAATATGGCATCTCTAGGGATCATCCCATTCATCAATAATAATAATAATAATAATAATAATAATAATAATAATAATAATAATAATAATAATAAGATAAAAGAATTTGAAATTCGACCATCTCAATTAAAAATGTTTTGGATTGGATTCAAATTGATAGATTCATTTTCTGGACTTCAATACTTTTCATATATTCAAAAAAATTATGAATAATGATATATTTTAAAATAAAAGAAATATGGAGTTGATAAAAATAAATAAAATTAATGATAAAAATGTAAAATAAGTTATTTTTATGTTATTTTTTTTATTATATTAATATTATAATTTTGAATTAAATTTTTTGAATATGTTATCGATTGATATCTCATCTATCTTAATTAATTGGATCGAATTGAGTTTCGCCGAATATTGAGTTAAATCAAATTGATCGAATAATGTGCAATGACCAATTTCCCTCTTCGGGCACACTGAGTTGAACACAAGCTTGTTATTTTCTGATGTAATGTCAAGTCAGCATTAAGTCTTTATAGACGATTCACTATTCTTTTTAAGGTTGAGATTGATGATGTGGCACTGTTTGCCATGTGTCATCAGGTGGCACCAAATATTTTTTAATCAATCATCTGACATGTCTTAGTGATTGATATCTCGAGGACAAAGTGACAACTACCTGCGATATCTTAAAAGTTGAGGATGTTGCATGAGAAGAAAATAAGTTAGGAAACAATGCAAAATACAATTAATATGCATGGTTGGTAGTCGCACCTAAAATCTATCAACATATGCATGGCTTTCATTTGATGTTGGCTTCTTGAATTGGATTGGTCAGCAAAATTTTGGACCTTTTTTTTTGTAACATTGTTAAAGAGCTATCAAGAGATCAAGGTCATAACATTCAACCTTAATTAATTGGAAGCATCGAGAAAGTTTTTTTTTCCTCAAAAAAATTAAACTAATCAAAGATCAGTAAGCTTAATACAAGTTAATTTATAAAGTAAAAAAAAATACTACACATCCAAGGCCTATAAAAGCAAAGGTGGCCTTTTGCTCTTGGCCATGCAAACACACACCAAGCTGATCTAATCAACGTTGAGCTCTCTGTCACTAAGCGTAGAGCTCGGTGCCTTAAAGTTATGGCCGCCGCCAACGCCACCGCCGCCTCCCCGAAGCTCCTGCACGTGGACGCCATCCAGACAGCGCCGCCAGGGCGGATGGCCGAGCCGGGGCAGTCGCGGCGGATCGCGGTGGCCGGCCGCGGTCCCCTCGACCAGGAGGCGCTGCAGAGCCGCTTCCGCATGGTGCTGTACTACAACAAGGCCGACGAGGGGGAGTCGCCGCTGCTGGTGGCCGCGTGGATGAAGGAGTCGCTCAGCAAGGCGCTGCCGGAGGACCCGTTGCTCTCCGGCAGGCTCCGGAAGGGCGGCAACGGCGAGGGCAGCTGGGAGATCAAGTACAACGACTCCGGGGTGAGGCTGGTGCAGGCCACGGCGGAGATGAGCATGTCGGAGTTCTTGGCCTGCAAGAACAAGGAGGAGAGGGAGGGGCACTTGGCCTACTGGGTGGACATCGACGGCGACAAACCAGACTTCTGTGCACTCTTCTACATCCAGGTATTTTTTTTTCTCGTCAGCAAATTAAGTTTATATCTTGTTTAGTTCAATTCTACCGTTTTCTGAATTTGAATTCTACTTTTTTTTTTAACTTATGGTTAACTAAAAAATAAGTACGACTAAGAAAATAAATAAAAAAATAAAAAAATAAAAATGATAGAGATGATTTTAGTGGCACCTAACTTTATTAAATCACGAAATTTAATTTAATTTATTTTTTTGGTATATAATTATTACGTGCCGATATGATTATCAGAGTGGACGGAATTTGATATCATCAAATTTAATTTTTGAAAGTGTCAATTATACTGAGAGAATATCGTTATTCTCTTTATTTTGAACTAATAAATTTAAATACAGGAGGAAAAATATTATATTTAAAATGTGTTAACAAAATATAGTAACTTTAAATTGGTTCCAGTAGTCCTTTCCTTTAATTTTGGGCAAATAGTCTTCGTCAGATTCAATTATGAAAGTATGAGACTAAATTTAAAATTTTAAAAATGATCTAAAATTATTAAAATCAAAAAAATAATTTAAGATCGTTAAAATTAAATTTGACGATATAAATTATCGTTAAAAAATATATTAATAAAATTGCTAAATAAGTTTCCAACCTCTATAGTATCACATTCTCACTAAATATTTTGAGAGTTGCTACACCTTCTAAAGTTTGTGTCTATATCTGTCATACCCTTTGTAATCACATACCTCGTAATTTTATCATCTAAAACAATTTGATAACATGAGTCTTAAAAAAATTTTAGACGTACACAAACTTTAGGAGGATTTAAAACTTTCCATATATTTCAAATGTTAAATCCACCTAAATATATACGTATTAGTCAACGGACCGACACTATCGACCTCATTAATATATATGTGACAGTCTTGAATGGAAGACATTGATGTATCTAAGCAAAGATCAACCATAGCATTATTAATTAGTGAGGTGGCCCAAATATAATGTTCATTTGGGTCAAACATAATTATAGCACAATTGCACAACTGTGATGATTGAAACTATAAAGATCCAATAAATTCACGTCTACTAGAAATAATTTATTTTTATTTCATATTTATTATCTTTTTTTTTTCTTTCCAGCGATACTTTTGATTACCTTTTTACCCTATGATACGTTATATATAAAATTTCCTATTAACGCACAAATTTAGAATTAGTATCAATTTTAATTCTTTTATCTTATTATGATGTCAAAATTGCTGTCAACAACTTATTTAGCATATCCATATTTTGCCGCTTCCACCACCTACCGCATGAAATAAAATTCGTTACATCATTAATTTCAAATCGATCCAAAAAATAAACATCATCAAGAATTTTGAAATAAATTAAAATATACATAATTATTATCAAGTAAGCTTGTCAAGGTCTATCCAATATGGTCCATTAATTGACTCCATTGAAATATTTAAAAAATAATAAAACACAAAAAAATAAGACTTATAGTTGAATATGACTTCCATCACTCTCTTAACTACTTTGTCCTACATCCCCAACCACCAACTATAAAAATACGTTTGCAAGCATGTAAGAAATGAATAATAATATTAACGAGTTTAGTTGGAGTAGTGATCGGCTCCTTACTTGAATTTGATTCTTGGCATATACAAATTTAAGTAAATCTCCATTGAGAGCCATAGTTGAGTCTAATATGACGAATTCATCGAACTTAATAATTGATTAAGATTTTAATTTATAATTAGTGTACACAATTGTTAGTCCATTTGTCAATGTGAGAATAGAAAATAATAATAATAAAGCTCAAGTAAAGCAATAACATTTAGCCCAATATATATATATATATATATATATATATATATATATATTATAAACATTTACTAAAGAAAAATCTATACATGGGAGATTGGACTCTATTATTATTATTATTTATTATTATTATTATTATTATTATTTGTGAAAGAAAAATAGGGTAGGCGAGATGGAATTTTAAATTAATGAAATTTGTGTCATCTTGTCACTTTTTCAGATAACCCAATTTCAAGAAGATGGATATGCCATCGGAATAAGTTGTAGCCTCCTCTTGGCCGATCCACTTTACCTGACCCAGTTTCTCAAGTCATGGGTCCAAACCCACACCAAAATGATAGCTCAAGGTCACTTGAATGACACCTCCATGTTCCACTTGGATTACTTTCAAAGGTCCGGTCGTCCGATTCGACTCAAGTCCATCGAACTCGAGCGTCCTGAACCCGATCACTCCATCACCATGCTCTTCAAGGTGGCTCCGGCCGTGCAATCTCTCATTACCTCACGCGACGGGCTCGCCGTCGCCTGCCTCGAAGAGGCCGCAAGGCGGCTCGAGGTGAAGCCCATCTCTAACTTCACCCTCATGGTCAATGAACACGCCACCGGCGACGTCGACGTTGATGTTGTGAACGTTGCGGCTAATAAGAACCATGGCGCAAATGGACTCATCAATGTGGCTTGGTGGGACGAGTTCGACATGGAAGACTTGGCCTTCGTGCGAGGCAACAAGCCCGTGCACGTCTCCTATCGGATTGTATCTGGTGCTAAAGAAGGGCTCGTGATTGTCATGATGCCTTGCGGCGACGGCGATACATACATTAGCACCACGATGCCCAATTAGTTAAGATATGAAGAGATCATGTGGAAATTAATCTTATATATCCCACAGTTTCGACATATCGTTTAATTTCATGTATCCCACGGCTTTGAGCTTAAGTTTCGTTCATCAGTGTGTAAACATTTTTCTACTTTTGCATTCTTTTTTCTTTTCTTTTTTTTTTTACTGGAAGATCAAACGTAAACATGAATGGTCCCTGTACGTGGTTAAAGTACTCTTCAATTTGGGTGATTATAATATCATTGCATCAATCAGTTTCTTTTCTCTCATTTAAATTAACATTACCTAATTCAGTGTATAGCTCTTAGATAAATTTGACCATCAAGGCAAATATGTTGAGTATATAGGGGGGTAAATATTTTTTCTGCCTGTTAATAAATATCTTGAAAATTATGTAGGTCAATAGTGTGTTAGAAATAGACAACACAGGTTAGTAGTGTGATACTATAATAGTGCAATCGTGCATTAAGGTAAATCTCAGAGATACAAAAGGGATTTTGTATATATGTACATTAATTGAACAATAAAGTGTGTTAATTCTTTCATAGGGAGCTAAGAAAAAACCATCCAAAAGTGGATTTTTATCAAAAGGTGATGCAATGTGGCTAGATTAATATATCTTGGCTAAGCTCTCCAATTTAATAGGAAAAGAATGATGTGATGTGATTTAATTATAAAGATATTATTGCACCTTTATATGTAGAATATGCTTATCAGATGAATTTAAAAATGAAACATTCTTTTATATTACCTAGATTATGTTCAAGATGGAGAAGTTGGGACTGGTGCATCATTAGTTGACACTATACTCCTTTTTTTAGTATTTTTTTTATCCTTCCACATGTTCCTAATAATCAATATGATTTATTACCAAAACATAGAAACATATTAAACTATATCGCCTAATCAAGTGATGTTTTGTTTTAAAAAATATTACACTATGAACTGTAATTAAAAATTAATTATTTATTGTGTGAAATTAGGATAAAAGTTCATATCCCAAAAGAAATACCAATAATAATTGACTTAATAATATATTTGAACAGGAAATAAAAATTTAATGCTCCGTTTTTTCGAAGAAAAAAATGAGGAACGCGTTATATTTCTTATTAATAGTAATAATCTCATTGGACATAATTTACAAATAGTGAAATATAAAAGATAAATTTTGGGATAAACATATTCCATTCCCAGGGTCGATTGTTCATTATTTTTTAGTTTCCATCTAATTTTAACTCCTTTGAAGAATGCCTTCGGAGTTTACGCGACTACTAATTTCAATCATTAACAAAATCCATAATTAACTTTGATTGTGTGATAAATAAAATAAATGTTAGAAAATAATTATATTTTATGAGATTAAGTAAGTATAGCTGAAAAAATAAGCACAATTGTATATTAGTTAATCTCAATTATTGCATATGCCACTTGAGATTCGCGTGACACAGGAAATTATTCCTTTTAAAGAGAAATTGTTTTCTAAAAACTTATATTTAAATTTTGATTTAATTACATCTTTCTCTCATAAACTATAATTTATTTTTACTTTACACTCTAACATTTTTAAACACTTCCACTTAACCCAAAATACTTAAAAGTTAAAACTTATAATATTTTTATCCTTTTGCTCTTATTTATTTTTAAAAAAATATAAAAAAACAAAACCATTCCATTTGAGTTTTTAAAAATTTAATTTGGTTAACATAAATAGATAAAATTAAATAAGGTAAAAAGGTAAATTTAAAAAATATTGGTTATAAAACAACTTTATTCATGCATCTTTTAACCTTTTAGGCTTTTAGCAAGAAAGAAAGCTAAGGAAGGAAACCAGACATCTTTCGAGACATCTGAGAGAAAAAAAGTTGTCGCTCGCGGCCATCGGCTCGGCATCTCATTCTCTTGATGGGCGACAGCAGCAAAAGTTTGGGATTCCGGCTNTAAGGAAGGAAACCAGACATCTTTCGAGACATCTGAGAGAAAAAAAGTTGTCGCTCGCGGCCATCGGCTCGGCATCTCATTCTCTTGATGGGCGACAGCAGCAAAAGTTTGGGATTCCGGCTGGAGAATCCCTTCGCGCTCAAGGTCGGACAGGTCTTCACTGGCGTTGGCGTCGGCTGCGGGATTGGTATCGGCGTCGGACGCCCCATCAACTTTGGTACGCCAATTGTATAAAGCAACCTGCAAACCAAATTGAAAGGAAAAAAAACCCATCTTTTTAATCTGTGTTTTAGGCGGCCATGGATTTAAGGACATTGCTGAATTCCGGCAACTTAGACAACCCTGCTGGAAGTCCGCGATGTACACCTTCAAGTTTTACTTGTTGCTTTTTCGAGTCCGGTTATCTCAATCAGTCGTCAAAACGTAAACTTTGGCATGCTTGGAGTTTGTACAAACATCTTATGTGCATGTGTAAATAGAAGTTTTCGAGCCTTGTTGCTTCTCAATCAGTCGTCAAAACGTTAACTTTTTCCTGTTTGGAATTTCTACAAATAACTTATGTGCATGTATAAATATAAGCTTTTGGGTTATGTTGCTTCCCAATCAGCCGCCAAAAACGTTAACTTTGGCATGTTTGGGCTTTTGTACAAACATCTTAATTGCAGGTGTAGTTAGATGTTTTCGAGTTTTATAGCCTCCCAGTCAGTCGTCAATATGTTAGTTTATGCATGCTTGGACTTTGTACAAACACCTTATATGCATGTATAATTAGAAGTTGCCGAGAGATTTCAACATACTTTATCCTCTCGTTTGCTTCGTTTTTCCTCGAGCAATTGCATTCGTTATTTGCCATGCTTAGTATTCTACCATAAAGTTATCACATTGTTAGAATAATGCCGTTTCAAAATACTTCAATGTTTTCCTCCAAGCTTCTTTGAACCTGTGGTTCTTTGATGAGCAGGCGCAATACCGGCGGTTCACCAAATTTTATCAGCGACCAGAGGTGCCACCGATACCTTCTCTGGGGTTGGCAGGCATGTTAACAGTTCTGTAAGGCTCCTGCCTTGTTATATCCCCTGAATACATTGTCAAACCATTTGGTCTGTTAACTCTTATTTCATCCATCAGTTAAAAAAGCTTGGAGTAAAAAATATTGAAGCTGGCATTGGTTGCGGGGTTGGCATAGGCCATGGATTTGGTGTCGGTAATGTCCTATTACTGAGCATTATTTTCATAGCTAACATATTTATTGTTTGGTTACAGATGTTTCTTCTTCATATATCTAAGAAATTCCATAATGCTTAAAACCACAAACCGGAATACTTTTGACCTATTTCTTTTGAGTTAAAGGTGGCTTCAAAGAACTATTGACCAAATTGCTTTAAGAATATAGAAGCTGTAGTCTTTTTGTATTCTTCTATTCTAGGAGGATTTTCACATTAGATATCAAATTTTCGTCAACTACCCTTCAACTTTAGCATGAGCTCAAATCTACCCTCTAACTTTGATTTGTAATAGGAATACCCTTCAATTTTAAATTTGTAGTTAAATTATCTAGGGAGTCACCTATACTACTATTTATGCCATCTCATCTTTTTGATATTTTAAAACATTATCTATTTCCACGTTGTATTATAGTATATACTAATTTTAAGTACCCATGCAATCATGGTTGATACTAATTTAACTATTATGTAATTAGATTCTATAAAAACTTGATGTAACTTCCAAGAACTAAATTGTATCAATGAATGCAAGTCACTAAACAAATAACTTCAACTCAATCCAAACTTATATAAACTCAATCAACTTAAATATATATTTTTTTTTGCATTTTTGGATTTGAACTTCAAAATTCATATTGCAAACACGATGAAGAAAAAATACTTTTATTTTAAACCATTCATAAAAGAATATCAATAGTTTAATATATATTTTGAACTAAATCTGCTATAATTTGATATTAATTAATAAGTAATTCGTAGTTTGAAGTTTCAAATATTTTGGAAATTTGATTGATTCTAAATTAATTTAATTTTTATTTTGTTCTACCAAGATTTTTAATCATATTTTTTTTCTAAAATTTAAAGTTGAAGGGTAGTTGATGAAATTACTCGACATTTTGTAAATTTGAAGAGTAGTTGATGAAATTTCTGTAAATTTGTATGAGCAAATAATGACTAGAAAAGCTGATTTTCTTGTGATAGGTCTTGCCTTGAAGCCTGGAGTTGTCCACCGGATCCAGCATTCTTTTGGTGTAACAGAACTTTTCTCAGAATTCATGCCTCCTCAGTGTTCTAAATTTGTTCTTAATAATTTTTTTAATATAAAAGTTAACTTTGGTTTACAGCAACTAATGGAGAAGGTTATGATGAACTTGGGGGGCGTCCCTGGGATGTCTTCTGTCCAGAGTCTTATTCCTGGTTCTATGCAAAACAACTTAAGTGCTCTAAGTGGAACTTCCAGTCCAAATGCACATCTGGCAACTGGTAGTTTGACAAATTTTAGAAATGAACCAACGGATAGCGCATTTGAAAATTCGGCTCCCCATGGAAGTTCCCATCAAGAAGATAATCGGAATTCATATGAGCGAAGAACAGTTATTTCAGAACAGTCTACTGGTAGCCGTACTGAAAAGGTCATCAACAACTTTTTGCAGGATGTTGCGGAGGATAATGTACAAGTTAACAACGCCGTAGAGCTACATCTTACATAGCTTCTCATTTTTTTGTGCATATTTCCTTATAATTTTTTCTCTTTATGTTTTGTTTTGTACTTGTCCCATCATTCCTTTTGGTTATTTTTTTCCAGGCTGGGAAACTACGCATTGAGAATCAAGTACTTCAAATGGTAAGTTTGTAATTTATGATCTTTGTTTATAATTTTTGTTCACTATTTTAGGCAAAATTGATGTGTGAATAGTATATATTGCATCTTATTTTTTAAATTTAGCTTTATCTATGTTGTTTAGGAACTACCCATTTACAAGAATTTTTAATTCAGACTCCCAACAGTTAGTTTCTCATTTTTTTGTCTTTTATCATTTTTAGAAAGGTGTTTCTTCTATTATTATAAAAGGACTGAACAAAAGATGTAGTTGAAGAGGTTCTCTGAGCCCTTAAGTTTTTCAATAATCTACTGAAATATGTTTTCATTTGTATATGCATATTGCATCACTCAGGATCTAACTCCTAACTTTACACATAACTAGGATATTACTCTTCCCCTCAAAATAGAAAAAAAAATAGGTTATTAATCTTAATATGGTATTAACAAGAAATATTAATTATATATAAATTGTGACATAATATTGAAGTCCAATGGATACCATATTTAAATAAAACCTTTTTCTCATATTAGTTTTTATTTGGATGAGACAACTTTGAACGAAGACTTATTTACATCTGACATGGATATCTTTTGTTATAGTTAGTGTATACCCTTAGATATCCTATGTTGAAAACTATGATTTCTTTCCATTGCATTCATATCCTCACTTTCTGGATAATCATGTGCAAGCAGCTACTAAAACATCAACAAGTAATTGAAGAACTGTCGAAGGAGAATCAGAAAATGCGACAAATACTAATGGAGGATCTTAAAATTCCACCTAGCAAGCTCCAGGCGAGGAGTGATGATTATTATCCGTGTTCAGACTGCTTTGAGTGTCGTCGGAGGAAAAGAAAAGCAGGAAGATAACATAATTGGAACAAGGTTCTACTCGGCATAATTTACATAAGGGATATATCAGTTTATTGAATTCATATAAAAGATCTATTAAGTTCTTCATTTGGAAGGGTGCAATGCTAACAGTATGGTGTAGGATTGGTTACTTCTATCAGAGTATAGCAGGTATGAAATTCCATTTGCTTTGTATTTGAGATGTATGATGAAACTAAATTCATTCTTTTTACTGTAATTAATCTTTCTCCTTTTCCTGGAAAACTGTAGAAATTATATGTCCCCTTCTGTTTTTTTCTCATGTTATACTTTGGATGTAATAATTGTTATGTGGAGGATTCTTTTCTGATCTCAAACTTCTCGTCCCGGCTTGTATCCCAAGTCAAAATCAAAGCTAATTTTTTTGCTTCAGTGCAATGGTACCGACTATAGCTTGGTGGATAATATGTTAGCTTGCACAATTCCGATATCCAATTCGTGTCCTATTATGACTAAATCTATTGCATTCAGTGTCACTTAGGGACAATCTTTTTGAATAATCTTTTTATAGCTTAAAGTATTAGCTATGTTTACTTATTTTAACATATTGATTAGTAACATAGATTGCTTATGAATAAAAATTTAGATTAGGTAAGAAGTTTTTTCGAATTGCCATTCAAATGGTAACTTTATTTATAGTTGAACTCATGTGACATTCTCATTTATATTTATTTTTCACACTTATCCTTTTAAATCTTACATCATAATAATAACAAGAACAACAACAACAATGATAATAATAATAATAAAATTATTATTACTAATAACAATATATTGTTTAATTAATGTATATATTAAATTACTACTATTCATGATAAGACAATAGTATTATGATTATTGATAATAAATCATATAATTATAATAATTATTATTAAAAACTATAAATTATTTATTATTGTCACTAGTTTATTTTAAAGGTATTAATTACTTATAGATATATTTACTTAGTGCATTAATTTATTATTCGAGTTTATAGATTTCAACTTAACAATATAAACTCTTAAACTTAAACTTGAACTTGAAGGTATATTGGTAAAAAATGTATATTAGCAAAAAAGTTTTGTTTACAAATAAATATGATAATTATCAGTTATATTACTTATGCATAGTAAATAAGAGAAAGAAAGTAATGCACAATATTTAGTAATGTTGAGCGAAAGTCTCATTAATGGTTCATAATTGAAAATAACTTAAAATCATAACCTGGTTGATGCTCCCAATGGATCTTGTTGCTGCTTGATTTCATGCTTTGCAATTATTGTACAAAGAATTGACCGAGTTTTTTTTTCTCTTCATTGAAATTGTGGTCAATTGTGATCCTTGTGATAGCACTTCAAGGCAATTCATTTTCGAGTTGGCAGATCCTTCCATCAGATATATTATCATTAATATATTTTGTTGGCATATATTACTAATCTTTTCAATATCTATAGAGATGAGCTGCAATCGATCTCATTATCCTAAAAAATTAGTGGCAAAAAGCTCCCATAATTCTCCAAAAATAAAATGTCCAACGGTAAACGAGGAAGATGGTGGAGAAATGGCAAATGGCAAACCACAAGTTGCAACTAATGCCACCTAAAACCAGAACAAAAGAACAGTTTAATTTAGCCTGACAGTTGAATCCTATGGTTCCATTATGGACCGTATCGCTACGTTATAAATATGAAGCAGCTTTGCATTACGATCATTGCTTCAATTCTTCTGCTCAGAAAGAAATTTAATTAAGACCAAGTGAATAACATAATTAAGCTTCATGATCATGGCTGGGGTGATGACGGCTCTTGTGCTGTGCCTTCTCGCAGTCGCGGCCATTCCGGCGAACGCCGTCGTGCACACGGTCGGCGACTCGGACGGCTGGGCCAGTGGCGTGGACTACGATGCATGGGCCTCCGACAAAACTTTCGTCGTCGGGGATACCTTACGTAAGTTTCGTTGTTCACATAATTCTTCTTTAGATCGTTTGTTCTATGTATAATTAACGGGGTGTAGTATGTATAGTTCATGCAGAATATACTTGTGCTATAAAAAAAATATTTTTAAATTTTATTTTAGTATTGATCTATTTATATTGATCCCAAGTTACACCATGTCCATTTATATTTATACTTGTGCATTTGTGTTTTTTTATATAATATTAATAAAAAATGGATTTTTGCATGTACTGGGCATACAGTGTTCAAGTACGGGTACCCTCTGCACACGGTGACGGAGGTGAGCGAGTCGGACTACAATGACTGCTCCGACACCAACGCCATCAGCACCTACACCGACCAGAACACCAAGATCGCCCTCACCGCGCCCGGCGCCCGCTACTTCATCTGCTCCACCCCCGGTCACTGCTTCGGCGGCATGAAGCTGGCCGTCACCGTCTCCGCCGCCAGCATCCCCACGCCTCATCCTCAGAAGACGCCGGCGCCGCTCTCCTCCGCTCCTCCGTCGTCGTCGTCCGTCGACGTTGCTAAGGGGCCTTCCGAAGAGCCTTCAGCTGGAACACCTTCTTCTTCTTCATCGTCGTCTTCGTCGTCATCGTCATCATCTTCATATACTGCAAAGTTGCCGTATGGTGCTGCAACCAGCGGAGCGGTCATGGCCGGCGGCTCGGTCGAGCAGAAGGCTCTTTTGCTGGTCGTCGTTTCGCTATTGGGCTTTGGGCTCATGGGCTAAGAAAAAGGGCAATGCCTTCCTTTACTGTTTCGGTCTTTATAAGTTTCTATATTGGGCTGTTGCATATAGGCTTACTATTGGGGACTTGGGCCTTTGAGTTATGTATATTAATTTCCCCTCCCCCTGCCAAATCAATATATTTCTTTATCCATACATTTGAATATATCATTGGGGTTTGCTTATTGGCACTCATAAGTTTTTAATATGGACTACTTCACCCTTTGTCTTTAGCATGATTTTTTTTATTGATATAAAATATTATATAAAATAAAGGTAACATGGTCATATTACAAGTAGTGATATTAAGATTTGATGACTAGTATTAAGGTGATCCTATCATTTTTGGAGGTTGAGGCCAAATAGAAACAGGGGAAAAAATGGAAAGAGAAGATGAGATGAAAAAAGAAAAAGAAAAACAAGAATGAAGTTGGTGTTGTAATATATTTAGTCAAAGTTAAGTGTTTGTCTGAGTCTCATACTTAATTAATTAGACATTAAACAGTGAAGTCATAAGAAATATATTTTGAAAAAAAAAGATTCATTCAATTAGAATCCAAAATCTTTTAAGAAGATAATATTATTCAATTCGACCTTTGCTTAGTGGTAATCTAGACTTTAAGTAATTTATCCATACTCACTTTTCTCTTTTTTTATTTATCCACAATAATATATGTAATACTCGTAATCTTTAAAAAAGAAAAAAAGTTTAATTAAATAATAATATTTTAATCTATTTAGTTCTGAGTTTTAGATTCAAATAAGTTAAATTTGAGAATTGATTAGATGAGATTATTTAGTTTTAGATCTCATAATTCAAATTTAAAATTTGAGTTTGAATTAAACTAGGAAATCTTAAACCCTATGCCTATAAATAAGACCATAGAGCGCTCTCACAATTTTATTTTCTCTTCCAAAGTTATAGCAGTCAAGTTTTCTCTCTTTAGGTAATCTCTCTCTCTCTTATAGGTTTTTTCCCTCTCTCTCTCTCCCCTTCTCTCATCCTAGAACTATGACCAAATTTCTAGGATAACGTGAAGGAGATCAAGAGCACTAGAGGAGATCAAGAGGGCGCAATTGAAGAATGAAGAACAACCCTATATGATTCGGTATGCAAATAGGCAGATCCCTTTAGATAAATGTTCATGTTGAATAAAGTGCATACTATGGTTCCTGTTGATATGAATTGTTAAGAAGATTATAATTTTTAACCCTGGATTAACCCTAGAAATACTTAGATTTAATTCTGCTAGAGAATGGATTTTTCTACGACATCACGGTCGTGAAACAGTCGTGACTGCAATGGTCACGACCATGAGTGTGAACCTCACGACCATGAGCCGGACGCTAGGGAAGTGTCCCGTGATGGGCTGTGAGATGGACTTTATGGGTCGTGAACCGAGGAAGCACGAGTCGTAAAGATGGTCTTCATACTTGTAAGCGGTGAAGGATTTCGGTTGCGAATCGTGAATGATGATTTACGACCGTGAACCTAAGATCACGGGCCGTGAAGGTTGGCTCACGCCCATGAATAAGATGCACCGCCATGAAGGACCGTGATGCCTACGAAGATGGGTCACCGTGGACGGGAACGGAGCACGTATGTCTACTGCAACTGAGTTACGATCGTGAGATATACATCACGATCGTGAACAAGACGAATAACGAGAATTGTAAGCCCTTACGCCCGTGAACTGGGTTCACGACCAAGAAGGGAACTTCACGGGCCAATATGATACGTCATGGCCATGAAGGAGAGTTATGGAGGAATATTAACAGCCATGAGATTAACATTATGGGTCGTAAAACCGAGAGTCATGACCGTGAGATGTATTTCATGGCTCGTGACAGGTTTGATGAAAGAAGTTGCTGATTATTTTTAATAAATTCATGAATGATGAAAGAGTAAGAAAAAAATTATTTCAAAAGTATTTTTATGTGATATTTTATCATGTTCTATAATTATTAATGGAATAATTATGTGGATAAAATAAATGGTCATCATGCTTCACCTAAATTAAATATTGAGGTCGCCATATATCGTTAAGTTTTGGGAGCGCAATGATGTTTAATATAGGACGGGTAGGGCAACTGCTACCCAGTTCCTGTTGCTTGGCTTCTCCCCACCCTGCAACGAAAAGATTTTTCGAGCATCCTATATTGGTCATTGCTTGTGCACTCCCATTGACCTATGACGAGATCTCCAAAACTCATTAGCAATTCAAAATCACCAAAGCAACCCTCAAAGTCATTTCAAAGACACTAATGGGATAAGTCAAAGATAACATCTTGGTCTAAAATATTGCATTTGCATACTGCATTAGAGGTATTATGGCTATTGATGATGATCATTGATTACTAATGATGATTGAAGATGAAGATTTAAAGATGAAGTATGAAAAGTAAGATGATTAATGATGATAATTTAGAGTGATTGATGTTTGACAATAGTCATAGCTCATTTTTTATGTAAAGTATGCTCAGAGTGATTGATGTTTGACTATCAGTCATAGCTCACTCTTGATGCAAAGATGTCAAGTTATGAAAGATGTTAAGTATAAAAGATATTAAGTTATTAAAAACGAAAGATGATAAGTTATAAATGATGATGTTATGTAAGATGTTAAGATGATGCATGAGGTATGAAAGCATAAGATGCTAATCTGGATGATGAAAGATAAGTAAGAAATGTAAGAAAGCTAAAGAAAAGAATAATTGATATTTTGATTTTATCATTAGCTTATTCATATATTTTTTATTTATCATGTCTTGTTTATCTATTGATTGTCTTACATATTGGGCTTCATAGCTCATGGATACTTATCTTCCTTGTATTGGATCTTGTAGGCGAGTAATCTGCAGTACAGGATGCTGGTGGTGCATGCGGCGACTGATGCTCGTGGTGATTGACTTTGCACATGTCTAGTGATCCTTAATGTTTCTTTTTTTAGTCTTTTAAGACTTCCGCATATTTTTCTTATATTATAGAAAGAGTTTTGGACTCCTTAAAGTTTTTATTTATTTCGTATTTTTGTTGTTCAAGTTTTGTTAGTCAACATTTAAGTCAAAATTATGTATGTATGTCGTAGCGCACTCAGGAGACATTCTGTCACATGACGGGATGGTCTTCTGGGGGCGTTATAATATATGATTAAAAGTTTAGAATAACTTTTGAGAGTATTTTAGTATATTTTTGTTCAACAATTTACTTTACAAGTACTTACTAAATATTATATATTAATCAATAATGTAAAAAAAATAAAAATCTATTTAAATGATTATCTAAATTATCAATTAAAAAGAAATCAAATAGCCCCTTGCCTCAAACTGAGTTACTAAGAGTTTCTTTTAAAAATTAAAATTATCACAAGAAAGTTATTTTGTTTTTGTTGATAAGAAGACATTATAACACTTATAAAAAAAAGCTTTTTTATGAAAATAGCTATTAAGTTTGACAAATTAATGAAAAATTTGGGAAACTTACATGAATTAAATACTGGGCTTTGATAAAAAAAACTAATATTTAATATTATTATGACAACATCACATTATTTAAATTGTTTTAACAGATATCAATCATTGCCTTTTTTTTTTTGAAATTGAGATTTACACTTCGAAATTCACTGGAGTTTTTCCTAACTAAGCTGATAAAATTTACTGAATCAACAAAAAAAAAAGATCTTCTCATTTAAGCTTCAAGTGACATCCAAGTGGATGCAGATGAGATGGTAGTAATGTCGGAAGGCGCCACCCATGAAATGATATAACTTAAAAATCAAAATTCAAACAAACCATTGCACATGCACTCAGACCCATCTGTTTTCTTTCACGTTATTAATTAATGCACATATGTACTTAAATGTATAATTCTATCAAAATTACACATTTCATTAAAAAGGTGCAAACTTGTACATTTTAATCATCAAATCTAACGGTACATCAACTAAACTAACAGATAAGAATATAAATATAAATATATTATTCTATTTAATTTAATATATTATTAGAGTCAAGGATGTTGCTGTTAAAATTTGAATTAGACTGAAGTTAAGGGGAATGTTAAAAAATAAATATAAAGATATTATTTTTTTTATTAAATTATTTTTTAAATAATATATTAATGATTATTTTTATTTTAAAATTAAAGTAATTAAAATTTAATATATTTTTTAGTATCAAAAGTAACACCGAGAGATACCACGGTAAATGCATCAACTTATCCATGCCCTCTGAAATCTACTCTATAAATCTAAAATGTGGGGAAAGATGGCAGGCTAATTCAAACAGCTTGTCCTGGAGACACAAATGGCTGCCTATCAATTTGATGGGAGCCCACGTAGATGCCGTGATATATGATAATGTTCCTTTAATTGGCTGGCCGTTCTCTTATTCCACCCTTCAAATTAAAAAGCATTATTCCAACTCATAATTGTTACTCAATGTCTCACAAGAGATTGCACCGTCAAAGTTGGCAGAAAACTAAGTTGATATCGTGTTGATTAATGAAATGATGTATTGACAGAATTGAAATTGAAATTTAAAGAATATGTATCAAGATTATACCATACTAGTATTAATTATAGGTGAATTTATTTTAAAAGTTTGAATTATGTAGTGTTGAGATTAAAATAAATTAAAAAATAAAATATTTTAAAAATAAGTGATGTTAAAATAATCTTAATTATATTTACTGATGCACATATTTTTCAGTAATACATATAAAATTTATTTTACTATATTTATAATAACATATATTTAATTATTAATGATAAGAATATAATAATTAATTATTATTAATATTTCTGTGATCATTAATTACAAGAATACATTTATAATCATTATTCAATTAAAAAATAATTAATTAATAGCCATTACATTGATAATTAGTAATTCTCAATTAATAGTCATTACATTAATAATCACAAAAAAAAGTTGAAGGAAAGAATTTAGCAATTCATGGGTTTGTTAGGCATAAATTTAATTCATTTTTCTGAATCAAAAGAGATGACTTCACGCATTTCAAAGTTGTTTTATAATTATGAAAGTTTGATCAACATATTCTTAACATATGGGTGTTTGACTAATTTGAGAAATAACTTTGTATTCTTCCTTTTAATCCCAATTCAAACGGCCCTTAAAGTTACTAGTCTGATCGAATTTATTTTTTATTTGTATTTAAACATCGAATCAGTTAATCAATTAGATCTTATTAGTAATAAGAAAGAATTGACATACAGTTTTGAACTTACAAGATAGAGCATCCAAGCTTGCATGATTCATAGAGTAGACCCCAAAAAGAGGCAAGAGACAGATAGGGAAATCAATCAATAATGGAGCAACAAAAGAAAGGCCAAATGGCTTTCCGTGAAGCATCTATCCAAACCCTTCTTTTTCTTTTCTTTTTGTTAAAGTGAATACTTTTCTTTTTCCGTGGAATAATTACTTTCACATTTAGAGTATTCATGTGTTAATGAACTTTAGGTCGACTTTGTACTCAAAAGTTTCTACTAATTAATTTTGACAAAATACCCAAGTCCACTTTTTTTTAAAAAAATTATGCTATTAATAATTTCGTTAGATCTTATAATTTTATGATTTATAAAAAATAATATCGAAATCGTAAGTAAGATCTCTTGGATATCTTATCGAGTTTATAGTAGCAAATATGATATAACAAAAATATTAAAGTAAACTAACAACAAATCCAGGATGATCCCAGTCAATTCTCTTCTATTATTGCAACTTTTTCTCTTGTATATCATAATCAATTTCAACAACATTTTAATGGTCAAAAGTCTCATAACTAGTCCACATTTGAATCGTCCGATTTGATAGGAAGTGCATAGTATATGGCAAAGTACGAGTTAACATTTTACCTAATTTGATACGAAGTTCATGGACTCATTATGTTTTAGTTTCATTTTCATGTGTTTTAGTAGTTTGAGGAACGGAAGAGGAGAGGCACCAAAAGCTTAGCTTGCAATGAAAGGGAGGGAGGCATCTTCCAATCAATCCTTGTATCCGTTGAGCATTTGAACCCTACAATACAAAATTTTCACTCATTATTGCCCAACGTTCACATCCGTGATATGGACATTTGCATTGCTAGTGGTCGATCCAGCCTGTTGTAATAACGTGCACATACATTTATTTCCATATCAACGGAATTGATATTTGTTCATATATGTTACATGTTGCATGCCTAAAAGAGAAGAAGAAAACTTATAAACCAGATCTTTTTGGCAACAATTATTTTCCTTCTGTCAACAGGATGAGATTGAAATAATAGTTGAAAAAGAAAATATATTCGTTTAAATAAGATTTTGAGTTTATTTTTTTTTATATACGTACAAATATTCATCCTACTCTAACTTTATTATCAACTTTTTCTTTTATATAAGCAAATTTATTCTAAAACTCAAAATTTTTTTTTATATACGTACAAATATTCAAGGATGAGATTGAAATAATAGTTGAAAAAGAAAATATATTCGTTTAAATAAGATTTTGAGTTTGATTTTTTTATATAAGTACAAATATTCACTAATAATTAATCTCGATCATCATATTTTGTTAGTTGAAGATAATATTTTCAAAAAAAAATAATATGGTCTGGAGAAGTGGATGCATGATTGAAGGAGAATAGCAGTAGGAACAGAAAGAAGAAAATTTGATTCGTATGATAAGTAGTATATTTAATTTAATAAAATCTTAAATTTGATTTCTTCTATATGTAAATATTAATTGATAATGTCGATCGTGACACTTTGATTTATAATTTAGTATTAATTAAATTAGTTAATGATAATATTTTGTCGAGGAATAATATTTTCGTTTTTTACTTTGATTTGAATTAGTCGGATATTAATAATTAAAAAATTATGAATCATAATAATTTCAATCATCATATTTTGATGTATGATGTAAGATGAATTAAATTAGTTAAGGATAATATTTTCAATTTTTAATATGGTAACAAAAAGAAACTTCAAAAAAGATGAATGGGGAAGTGGATGCATGATGGAAAGAAGAGCAGTAGTAGTTGTAAGAATAGAAAGAAGGAAAATATAAAAAAATTAAATTTGATTATTTTTATGTAAAAGTATTAATTGATAATGCCGATCGGGATACTTTAATATATAATTTAGGATTTATTAAAATAGTTGATGATAATATTTTCATCAAAAAAGGATTTAATATTATTTTCGTTCTTTATTTTAAATCTGAATCATGCTATTAATTAAACAATTATAAATTATAAAATAATAATATTTCTGAAAATTAATATGGTGATCCAAAAAAAATATTAAAAAAAATATGGTGAGAGAAGGGGATGCATGATGACTTTGCCTTTGGCTATGGCCTCAGCACAGCAGGAGCTGGCCAGAAATGGCGTCTAGTGGTTGGGGGTGGGGAGAGCTCACGTTAGCTGTCAGGGCAGCTCCTTGTCCCCTTGTTGGTTTGGTTGGTGCCGTTTCTGATAGCATGCATGCATGCATGCATCACTGCTCATCAAATGCAAGCTTATCATCATCCCTTCTCTTCTTCTTCTTCCTCATATTCTTATCTCCTCCCACATAATTTCGGCAGCAATTATTTCATGCACAGCTAGAAAAGGTGGCAGAAGTGTGTTCCAGTATTGTTGGCAAGCTTAGCTTCTTCGTCTTCTGAGATAGATTGTTGTGTAAAGCTCAAATAACTCAAGTTACATAGAAAAAAAAAACTAGTGCTACAAAGAAGGTTGCAATATTTTTCCTAATATAGTAAATATATTTCATCTTCAAAATAGGATAACTTATAATCAAACATATATTTTATATTTTATGACATATTTAATTTTTTTATCTTATCTCATTCTCATATTTTTTTATTTATATTTTTAACATTTTTTCTCGTCTACGTAACATTTTTATCCGAAAACTTAATTAAGCTATCACAAAATATTTATCAGTATATTTGGAGGATCTCAATATTTCTTATTAGTTGTGTATTTGAATTGAGAGAAAATAAGGACAATAAAAGGGAGGATAAAAAATATTTTATTTAAATATACTTTTTTTGAGAAAGAAATTAAAATTATCTTTTTCCTTTTTTGACTAATTAAAAATTATTATTTTTAATTTAAAATTAAATTCTTACTCTTCATTTTTTTTCTTCCCATTATCTTTCCCTCGTTTTCCTTCTCTATACACTACATATCAGGGTCTTTCTTATAATTGGTGAAAATAATATGATATATAGAACCATATCTCGAAGTAAACAGTGGTTTAACTGTAAGATTAATTAACTATACATTACCCCTAATACATGGCTCACTAATAGTAGTTTGGGACTCCATATGCATAGTTTATAAAGATCTCATCATGTTCAGATCGAGAAGAGGGAACATTTTTCTCGAAGGTGAATTATTTGCAAACGCACTCGATTTCATACAGCGATCCATATCTTATTAGTATAATATTTAGGTGGATTGTATGAATAAGATATGAATACTAGTATTATTGTATATATGAGCACATGAAATAATCATCACAAGCAAGGGGAAGGGGGAAAAGGTGCATGCATCATTTTAGTTAATTATGCTACTTGACATGTTGGGTTTCGCTGGCATGATAAGTTCGAAGGACCTCATGAGTCATGATGCTTAAAGACTTGTTATGGACCATAGGATAGAAGCTCCAAACCAATCAATATTCCAATATTTTAAATTTTTATTTTAAAATTTCTAGTTGAACCTTGAAGAAATATCTTCCATTTTTTCAATTCTAGTTTTATTAACAAACCATAATATATGATTATTTTTTATGCCAACAATTCAATTATTTGTAACAAACTAAATATTCTATATAATTTATTAAAGTGTTCCCCTTCACGTGTTTCACAGTGAAACATCTATATAATTAATCGTCAATTTTAAAAACTATTATTCAGATTAAAATAACTTAAAATCATATTTTATTTTATATTAATTAAGTGATTATAAGTTATTTTAACATGGATCATAAATTTAAAAATTAACGATTGATCCTATGAATGTTTCACTATGAAATGTATGGAGGAGTGTTTCACCTTCATTAACAAATTAGAAAAAAATAGTATTATTCATTCATATTTATATTTATATTTTAATACTCGATGCATGAATTACTGATAATTTTATCTAATTCTTTCCATCACATGAATCTCATCATTTTCTTAATAAGAGATTTGTCTAAAGTTCAAATTTAAACATTCAATTTTATTTTGATATTATATTAAACTAAATGAGATTAATACTATTAAAAAGTTAAACAAAGAGATTGACATAATTTGTATAAAAAAGTTTATACAAGTTGAAATTTGAAATATGGAGATTTGAAATTGGAATCCATCCTTATTTTAACCATTTGAATTCTTGAAACAGTTAGTGCTAGTATACATATGAATGATAAAATATATATATATTAATATTATTATAAATTTTAAGAAATATGTATGCTGGCATTTATTCTTAAACACTACCTTAACTGAGTTTAATTCAAGTATGTAAAACAAAATAAACACCCAATATAATAGAGAAGAGCAGGGTTCCCACAAACTTGTGCTAAACACTAAACAGAGAAATGTGGGCTGGAGAGGGGCCATGCAGAGCAAGAGGTCATGTAGTTTAAGCAACCACCACACAACAGTCTTACAGCTATCACTGTGTCCACACCCTCCACTGCTTTGCTGTCCTCTCTCTCTCTCTCTCTCTCTCTCTCTCTCTCTCTCTC